>JAYGGG010000530.1:0-100000 GCA_036346245.1 Bonia amplexicaulis | reverse complement strand
AGGCTTGGTGGCGGGTCCATAAGGCGTCCGTGGTGTTGATGTAGCTCGCCTTGATCTTGCCTTCATCCAGCGACCTCGGATGAAGTGGTGCCGCTGGATGTGCTTGCTCAGATTCGTGGAAGCAGGGTTCTTTGCGAGCAGGCGGACTTCTTTGTCCGCTAAGTGCCACCGCTTGTGTCTCTGAGGAGATCACCAGCGGTCGGCGAGCAGGCGCTGAGTCGAGCGGTGGAAGCCGCTATGTACTCGGCCTCCACGGTGGGCAGGGCCACCACTGCGCTGCGGTGTTCAAGTAGGCGCTAGGCGCTAGGCGGGCGGCGGTGGGGCCTAGCGCTGGGGGCCTAAGCGGGGCCTAAGCGAGGACTAGGCGGCCGAATTAAAAATGAGGATAACAAATCAAAGATGAACAAATATGCATATATATTTAATGTAAATGGCTAAATGCTTAATGTAAAGTTGTAAAACACAGCAGATGTATGGGTCATTACGGACACGTGGGATCAAACTTGAAGAAAATAGACTTTTAGAGGTCTAAGCAGAAGAAAATCAAGAGAAAGGACTACTTTGCAATATCGCGAATTTAGAGGACTAAATTGCAAAATTTTCAACACGTCGGTTAATAAATCCCAGCCCTAGAATCGCCTCGTCCGTGAGAATCCTAACCTCGTCTCCTCCTCTCTGCGGTCGGTGATGCCTCTCCTCCTCTACTCGGTCGTGGCGAGGCGGCATCTCGCGCCGCGCCATCGGCTCACCATGCCACTACCTCCTGCATCCTCCTCTCGCATACGCTTCCCTTGATTCGACCGCCACCCAGACTCCGCGCGCCTCGCGTCCCGCGCCTCCTCCAAACCACATGCGGTAGCCCTCTGTGTGCGTAGCCGTCGCGAGCCAGGTTCGTCTTTTCCTCTTTCACGGCCTTGATTGCTTCTCTCCCCAGCCGACACCTCCTTTCCGGCTCGGCGATGAGGGCTCCGCCTGGCGAGGCTCCACCGCCGACGGCCCGCCTTTGGCCGTAAGCCGTAGCTTAAGCGGTGGCCGCCTTAGCTTGGATTTTGGCCAAGGCGGCGGCGAGCTCCGCCAGCGCCTAGGCCCGCCAGGCCCGCTAAACCGATTGGAACCTTGGTCGCGGTATTGCCGCCTAACGAGCACTTGCAGGAAGAAGAATCCCGCTTGTGCTCTTCTTTGGTGTCGATGTCGCTGCGTGGTCTCTGTCATTTGTGCAGATGAAGTCTGTGGCAGGACACCTCGGGTAGTGCAAGCCGTGGTCGGAGGTGCCCGCAGCGTGGCGGAGGATCCTCTTCACGACTTTCTTAATGCTCAAGTCGTCGGTCATTGCATGAGCCGTGGCGTAGCCAAATGACGAACGCCAATCACGGGCGCGTGTGGGCGAGGTGGCGAAGGCGCCCACGATCTTGCGTCTTGCGTCGCGTCCGCCTCCTCCGCCGTGCTCTCACGACTCGGCTTGACCTCTCCTCCATAGGGTGTGGGGTGGGTTGCGATCGGTGAGCCCCCGGCTTCGACGGTGCGCTTGGCGTGGCGGTCGGCGAAGGAGATACGGGCGTCACGGTGGACCTCGATCCCGGTAGAAGGAGGAGAGCCCAAGTCGCTCATCGAAGGCGGTCTTCATCTCGCCTTGAGCGCCTCGACCTCGGCCTCCTTGGGCCGGTGATCACCAGTCGTCGGCGTAGACACCCGCGGCGTTGCGCCTTTGCCCAGCCGGTGAACCGCGACCTCGTGTGCGCTCTGCTGGACCCCGTTTGCTTGAGGTGGAGTCGACAGCGTTCCGGGCTCGTGGTGCTGCCGAAGCCGTGAGGCCTTGCGCAGCGGAGAACCTGCCACCTTGCGGGGATGGCGAATCCGGCGGTACGGACGTGGGCCTCCTCGCTTCAAGTCGGCGGGTTGAGGAAGGCGGACTTGGCGTCCATGTGATGGGCGCGCCAATCCTCTGGCCGCAAGTGCGAGAAGGCGAGCGGACTCCATGCGCGCGGCGGGTGCGGCGTCATCGAAGTCGACCCTCTCTGCGCATGAAACCTCGTGCCACCAAGCGAGCCTTGTGCTTGGCGATGGCGGGCTTCATCCGCTTGACGAACACCAGCAAGGGTGATCGGCGGTGGCCGGCGGGAAGATCCGCCCGCTCCGCGTCCGGTTCGCTCGGCGGCGTCCATCTCTGCTTCGTCGCGACCGCCCGCGCGCGTCTCCTCGCCTCGGCGAAGGGCGGGGCTCGCCGTCGTCGCCGCCAAATCGACTACGCCTCGAAGTCGTCTTTGCGCCGATCGAGGGCAGTACCTCATGGGGATGTTGTCCGTGATACGATAGCCTGAGCTCGTCGTCGTGGTAGCGTCGCCGCGTCTCGTCGTGAGGCGGTAGATGTGAACTCCACCATCTTGTTGCTCGTCGTGGGCCAAAGTTGTTGGGGCGATCCGGTGGTGTGGCCGGGGTGCGGAGAGTGGTGGCCGGTGCGGAGGCGTGGAGTGGCGGTGCAAAGTGGTGGAGCACTCGTCGGGCGGTGGCGAGCAAGGTGTCGAGGTGGGCGAGCTCGGTGAAGGCAGTGCTAGCTCCCGGCTCTCTCGAAGTGGGCGTGATCGACAACAAAGTCCACGAGTCAAGTCGAGCCGTAGTCCACCGCCTTGTCCCGTCCAACCTCGCCCTTCGTCGAACACAACGTCACGCGAGATCTTGGGGCCTGTGTGTGACGGTCGAGGATGCGGTGAGCCTTGAGCCTCGTGGTGGCCGTGAACACTCCGGTGCTCACGTCGTCGAACTTCTGGAGTGTGGCCAAGCTCCTTGGCGAGCGAGGCCAAGACCCGCAGTGGGAGGCCGCCGGCTTGCGCCCGTGCCAAGCCTCGTGCGGCGTCCTGGTCGGCGCCTTGGTAAGCGGTTGAGGATGTGAGCGGCCGTCACCGCCTCTCCCGAGCAGTGGCATCCCTGCAGAGGAGGGCCCGAGCCATCCCAGCCGTGCAGTTGCTTGTAGCTCGACGACTCAGATTACTGCGGCGTGTGCTGGTAGCGGAGTAGTGGCGTTGAATGCCCTCGTCGGTGCGATCGGCGAATTCACCGCCGTGAATTCATGGCCGGATTATGCATGCGCAAGACCTTGCGACTTGCGGCCGCGCTCGCCTCCGCGGCGACTGCGTGCGCTGATGGCGTCATGACCTCTCCCGCTTCTGCGGGGACCATCACCCACATGTAGCGGAGAGGTCGTCGACGGCGGCGGGAAGTAGCGTCGTCTCCCGGTGTGGCGGTGTCAGGCCCACACAATCCGTGCGCGAGCTCGAGCCTCTCCTTGGCTCGAAACTTCGCCCATTGGGGAAAGTCGCCTACTGCCGTCAACACATAACGTCGCAGAGCGCTCCACATGGTCAAGGCACGGCGGGCCTCGCACCATTCCGCGACAGAGCAGCCTGGGCCTCAGTGAAGGTGCCCAGCGCTCGTGCCTTTGCCACGCCTCGTCGTCCGACGGCGGCGAAACAGAGGGTTGTGCCACTGCGTGAAGAATGTAGAGTCGATTTTAGCCTCACGGTTACCTTGGCAAGAAAGCGGCGAAGATCCCAAATCCGGACACCGGTGCTCGATCTCGACCATGAGCCGTTCTCATCGGTATCCCAAGGCGATGATGGAGTTCCGCGGATCGGGGATGTAGTAGGCGCCGGCGACGACTGTGCTCACCGAGACACGGTGGTGAGGATGCGAGGCCGACTCCCTTGATTTCCATCTTGGGCGTCCCAAACAGCGGACCTCGGACGCTAGAGTCAAACTCGGCGAAGAACTCCGTCGGCCGGTCATGTGATGGGTGGCGCCGGTGTCGAGGCACCGCCCGTTAGTCTTGTTGTTCTTGGGAGCCGTGGCCAGGAGGGCATGTGCTTTTGGCTCATCAAGGTGGAGTAGAGCCCACTGCGGTAGGTCTTGCGTGAAGGTGGTTCGATGCTCGCATGAGCAATGAGCAGGCCATTGCTCCTCCTGCACTGCTGTGACGTGGGCTGGCAGCGTCGTGGTATCGACAATCCACAGCCCAATGACCAAGCTTGCCACGGTTGTGGCAAGAGTTGTCTCGTCTTAGGCTTTGCTTGCCGGTAGCGCCATGCAGGCGCCTCCACGGTCATCACCCTCGGCACGCGTCCCCGCCCTGCACAGGCGTCTTTGTGCGGGTTGCGCTTGCCACGCTTGTGGTGGCTGTCGTGGAAGAAGGCTCCCTTCTTCCTGTCACCTGGCCGGCCGCCCACTCCCCGGTGAGGAGGAGCTTCCCAATGGTGGCGGGTCCCGAGAGCGTTGTGGCTCATCGTTGTCAACGACCTTGAGGCGACCATCGCCTCCTCGATCGTCATCGTGGAGAGGTCCGGCGAGACTTCGATCGGCGAGCCATCGCTTGTACTTCTGGGGCCTTGCGGAAGAGCTTTCCACGACTCTCTCCTCGCGTAGGTGTCGTCACCGAATCGCACCATCTTACGCAGCGGTGTTGAGGCGGAGAGCAAAGTCATCAACGTTCTCACGGCTTGAAGGCCAAGTTCTCCCGCTCCTTGCGTAGTGCACGCAATGTAGACTTGCGGGCGCGGTCGGCTGCCGATCGTCTTTGCGGCGATGGCGTCCCAAGCCTCTTTAGCGATCGCTTGTTGATAGCGAGCGCATCTCGGGCGGGGCTGCGGCGATGAGAGCATCGGCGCCGTCGATCTGGTCGTGGTCGGCGTCGCCGTCTGGGGCGCATCCCACATATCGCACTGGGCTTCACCCTCATCACCGACCCGCTCGGCGTGGTTGGTCTTGGTGGGTAGGCCACCCGCCGCCGGCCGGCGTCCTGACGGCGACTGGTACTCGTGGTGACCGCGATGCGAGCAGGGAGAAAGCCGCGTCGCTGTGAAGGCCGCGCTCTCCGTCGACCCGTCTGTTGCCGCCGTCGTGCCTCCTCGAGGGGCCTTGCCGCGCGCCCGCTGTGCTGGCTGCCGCCACGCTCGTGGCGTCTTGTTGCCATTCGCCGCTTCGCCCTGCTTGCCTCCTCCGTGACTCAAGATCTGCGTCGACCTTTGTCATCGGCGAGATGGGCTGCTTGTTGTGCATGAGAACCTTGACCTCGGCTTCTTTGCCGCTTGCCTACATCTGCCGCCGCCGCCGCGCCTCACTTCTGGCTGCTGCCGACTCATGCGTACCGGTCTTGGCCTTCCTTTCGCGCCATGGTGTCTGCCGCCTCTCGTCGTCCTTTCTGCAAGGCGAGCTCGGCCGTCTCTTGACGCCGCATGCTCGAGGCGGCCGGGCGGAGGCGCCTGCGGACATGGCGCTCTTGGGGGCATTGCGTGGAGAGGGCGCCGACGAGCTTGCCGTCTCTCGAGAGGAGTGGCGAGGGGACGGTAGGGCTGCTTTGCTTTGGCTGGGGTGCTGCTGAGGGAGAAGGAGATGAGCGAGGAGATGCTCGGGCTACTGAGGATAGTATAGCTCGATACCACTTGTTACTCATTTGAGTCTTCTTTGTTGGTGATAGCAAGATCCTTACTCTCATGGAGAGGATGACACTTGGAGATGGGGCAATTTTTCTATTTCTCACACAATACCATACCAACTGAGGGGTTGGGGATACATGTTATAGGTGCCAACCGACCAAGCATATGCTAAGATCTTTGTCCTAGATGCTAGTCAAGGATGCTAAAGCGAGATCTTGTCCTAGATGCTAAAGCGATCTTTGTCCTAGATGCTAGTCAAGGATGCTAAGCGAGATCTTTGTCCTAGATGCTAGTCAAGGATGCTAAAGCGGATCTTTGTACAAAGACCATGATCTGAGACTTATTCATCATTGGCAACTTCTAAGTAAACTATTATACATGTAGGAAACTATGGCGATCTTAGGTCTAAAGTTCGTATATATACTATATGAGACCAGCGATGATACTTAAGAATATAACAATTCTGCAATGTCTCATGTAAGTCAATTCAACACCATGTTCACTAATATGTGTCCATATTATTGATTTGATATATTCATATCTATGATCAAGTGAAACACGATTACCAATCAATACATATGTTGATCTATAAATCATAATTATCCTATATAATGATATAAGATCAGGGATAATTTAGAATAATATCAAAACATAAATAAAGTGCTTCACGAACAAATCGCATACTTGTTGATTAATATGAAAGATATTTATTAAGGGATGAAATAACATATTATTCAAATTATCATAAACATAGAAGTGATACAATTATCTCCATGATTGCCTCTAGGACATATCACTAATAAAATGCGGTTTTGGCTCATGTAGTAATTTGAGGTGAATAACGGATGGTTTAAAAGTGAAATATTTGATATACATATTGATGCCCTTAGTGTGTCTTTTAGTCTTTCATCCTCCTTGACATCAGGGATATCTTTATATATGCCATGTGATAAGTTCTTTTCTCATTCTGGCGTGCATTAAATATCATTAGCCTTGCTGAGAATCTTAGAGTACAAAAAGAAAAATTAGAATAGATGTACTTTTTTCCTGCTCAAGTTGTACTTTCAGGCAATCAATGAATGGTCCAAAAAATGAAATGTCATATATCCTAAAAATTTGAATAGATACTAACACCCTTTGAGTATCTCTTTTGGTTTTATCGTCCTTATGTTAAGGATATCTTTCTGTAGCCCAGATGAGGAGCTGTTTTATCATTTTGGCTTGGATGGGATTAACCTAGCCTTATAAATCTGGGGATCTTAAGAATACAAATGAAAGAACTCTGGCATCAGTGCAAGTTAGGATTGTTTTGGACTTCCTACAAGCAGTAAATTTAGCATGTGTCTGTTATGTTGTTTGCTGCCAAACTTTGTGTTTTTCAACTTCACTGCCAATTTAGCAGGTGAATTCTCTAATATACTTCGCAATTTATTCTGGCTCCGATGCTGACTGCGTATAAGTTAGATACATGCGAATTGTGGGTATCTTTAGCTTGTTTAGACCATAAGGCACTACAACATGTTCTGAATTAAATTTGCTCTGCAGATTACTAGATTACAATTGTAATGCTTGTACACTGCGTTAGTGTGTATCATATGTTCTGGATGAGCATTTTACATTCTTGGTCTTTTTTTATTATATATGGATGTCTAATATGTCGTAAATCGTAATCCTTCTCCAGCATTTACTTTCTAATCGTGTTGAGAGCTCGAGTTATGGAGCTTGTCTATGTCATCTCTTTGTATACAGAATTACCTTCTTAAACTTTTACGAACATATTTCTTTGGTTTGACTGATTGTATCTTTGGAACACAGATGCATTCAATGTGCTAGTCAATAATGGAAAGGAAGCAGGGCAAGTTATTTTCACGTGAGTTATACATCTTGTTATTGTTAACTACCTGACTTTGAAGAAATGTCTTGTTAATAATAGCCAGTAGCTGCTCAACTTTGAATATCTGAATATACCATGCTTTTTTTGAGAGAAATTTTATTGCAGACTCATGTCCACATCATTCCCCATGCAAAGATGATAAGCTGTGGTCTTCGGAGGTAATAAGAAATTTATCTCAATCTCCATTTATGCCTCGCTAATTGTCAAAATATGTGGCTGTTTTGTTGATAAAGGAGGAAGATTTTGTCAGTTTCTGTTGGTATGCTGTACTGAAGTTGTTAATATACCGCAGACCTATCCAAGGAACCCCCTTCAGGATACCCAGGAAACTGAGTATCTTGTTAGCTGCATCAAGGAACTACTCTCTTCTTCACCTGAGGGCTACAGTACTGAAGGGTCAACAATACGAAAAGGAACTCTGAAACAAGACGATAGATAACCAAGTCAAAGGCAAATTTTCTGTTTCCTCTCGCTCAGCTTGAAAAGCACTGCTGGGAGATGAATTGACGTATAGTTTTACCTTACGCCTCGAAATTTTGGAACTAACTGGCCAGGTGATCGTCGTAGAAAAGCCAAAAGCAGTAGAAGTAGATGTTAAGGTCATAGTCGATACTTGATAGTGATCCGAATGCATCATGTGAAGAATAGTAAAATTAGGTTTTTGAGACTCGGTAGGCGTAAAGTTTGGTAATGATTGATGGAAGTGAGAACCGGCAAATCTAGGCCGGGCGGTGGTCGATGGTGGATTCCCATCTGTACATTGTGGGAACATATGGAAGAGACATGTCAAAAGCTACAAACTGCAGTTAAAAGCTATAAGACTCAGCCAAAAGAACAGTCCTAAGAATCAATACATTTGGTAAGGAATTGAGTCATTAGCCATTTTCTTCTGAAGCAGGTGACGCAGTAGAGCATTTTGCTATCTCATGTTTTAATTGCATTCGTCTCCATTTATGTGCTTATTGGAATTAGAGTGACTCCCTGGTTATTTTTGTTGAGAAATAATAATCACCAATGTAATTCATGCAACCAATTATAGATAATCAACACCATGGAAATGAAGTCTTTTATTAATCTCAAGATCTTTTTATACATAGGCTTGTCTATTTATAGTTAAAACCCTTAGGGTAGTTTTGGTGTTGTCCTAGCGTAACTTAATATGTTTATGTAACACTCCCTTTAGGCGAATACTACGATATGCATATGTCTCATTAAAACTCCTCTCAAAAACACGGTGGAAAAAAAGAATAGAGAAAAAGTACCTTTGCACTTATTACCTCATTAAAAACTTTTCGTGAGAAAACTTAGAAAGACTTATAAAGGGAAAATGAGTATAACATTAGATCTTCAGGATCATATAAGTTTTTCAGTCTTAAATAAGGGCTATGGTTCAGGGATTTACTCCCCTTGAACCTTGCAACACTAAGTCACCTCATCCCTATACCTCGCACGCACTTTTAGAAACTAGAGTGTAACACCCTGAAAACTCAGAGGATCTGTATAATAAAATGTTGTAGAATATTTTGTAGAGTATTGTGTTGAGTCGGGTTTTGAAAGTGTTTTTCTGAAAAATTTTGTGGAAGAGCCCATCTGTTTAATTAATAGAGGATCCGAAGTTTGAATTCGAATCTGAAAAGATGATCCATAAAGAAACAAGGATGATTTAAATTTCGAAGTATAAGTGGCGAAGTCTTGAGGAAAGCTTTCTAGAGATGAGTGGGAAGCTTAGATATATATATATATATATATATATATATATATATATATATATATATAAAAAATAACAAGTGCTCCTTGGTGCAGGGCACCATAGTCTAAAATATGTATATATCATGTGCGAAAATTTTAAAATTTCTTGGATGTCAAGTTTAACTAGTCTATATATGCATGTATATATATGTATATAGATGTGAGTGCTTTTACACAAAGTACAAATATCTCCAATTATAAAAGAAAAAGAGGAGAAAAATAAAAAGGAAAAAGGAAAAGAAGTCAGTTGTAGGCCAAAGAGCATTAAATGAAATAACCATTTTGTGGTGGAATAATTTTATTAAACCCAAAATATCTCTTTGAGCCTCTGCGAATTTTCTAGAATTTTTGGTGGTGATTTAGTATTTTCCGAATTGTATTATGCCTCTAGCATTTACGAAAATTCAAAATCAAAATAAAACTCAAAATCCCTTCCCTGAAGACGTGGGCGGGCTAGATCATACGTCGCCCGAGCCGCCCACCCTCTCCCTCGGGTTGTGCGTCTTGATCCCGAAGGCGCCACGTCGCCACCGGACGCCATCTCGGCCGCCGCGGATCCTCTCCGCGTCTCCTCTCAGCAAGCGGGCCCCGCTGTCGAGCCTCTTCTCCCTTTCTTCCTCCTCGCGCATCCTCCGGACCCACTCTCGGTGATGCGGCCCCCGTGCCGCGGAGGCCCAGAGAGGCGGCGTTATGGGGAAAGGACCCCACGCAGCCCAACCCCGCCTTCCTTGGCCGTGTTGCCGCGCCCATCGCCGTCTTGTCTGTGCCCTTGCCGCGCCGGTCCGTGGGGCGACCTCCCTCGGCCGACTATAAAAGCGTGTCAGCGCCTAAAAGAATCGTGGTGCCACCCTTTGCCTTTTCGGTGTGGAATTGCCCCAAAAGCCGCCGGATCGTGGCATTCTTGCTTCTTCCCAACTCAGTGGACCCCTCTCATGATTCCATGATCCTCGCTGTGGGGCTCGATCCTTTGCTCCCCCATCTCCCAGCCGTCGCCAAGCTATTGCCGGCCTCACAGAGCTCATGAGACAACCGTAGCTCATGCCGGCCGTGAGCCCTCCTTGAGCTGCAGTTCTTTGCTCGTCGTGGCTCCCCTCCGGTGATCCCGGTCCTCCTCGTCGCCTGTGACCGCCACAAGCTCGCTTTGCATTTCACGAAGCTCCGAACCTCGGTGAGCCTCCCTCGCCGTGGCGACCACCTTCCAGGCCTCGGGCGCCCCCATCCAGCCCGCGTACCCAGGGGAAAAATCATCCTTAAGGGAGAGATAAGCCGGCGGCGGGTTGGCTCGTCGCTCACCCTCTTCACTCCCTCCCTCGGGCGTTCGAGCCCCGCTCACGCAGGCGCTGAGGTTGAAACCATTCTTTTAAAATCATCGGACGGTGGGCCCTTTGCCAACGATTGCGCCAATGGACCCGCGCCTCCGGGCCCCGTCTGCCGAGGGCAGCGGGCGGCGTGGCTCCTACTGCCCAGGGCCCCACGTGTCGGCGCCCGCGGCCTGATCAGCAGCGATGGGTCCCACTGTCGAGTTTAATATTTTGGGATTTATTCAAGCGAAGATATTCAAATGTGTATAACTTATTCATTTTAGCTCAAATTTAGTGAAATCAATTTCTAAATTCATCTAAAATCAAGGACTACCTAATGAAACGAACCAACACTTTTGAAGCTTGTTCAAATTTTCATTGTGTTATTTGATTGTTGTGATGATTTTATCTAAATTTTATGCGTATAAAACGTAGCTTCGAGACTCAAGAGGAGGAAGTCTGCAGTGCTGTATGAATCAACGTTCAAAACCGGGACCTCAACAACCAAGCGAGTCAATGCTTTGATCATTTTGAGCCTCGTTTTCAATAAAGTATTTTGGTTTAAGTATTACAAGTTGCATGCTTATGTCTATGTTGCAATACATGTTAATTTCAGCTTTTAGACATATGCCCATGTTCTCTTGATTTAGTATATGTCCCTTGCAATACTTTTGGCTATGTGATCCTTATCACCCTAGTAAAAGTAATAATACTACAACTCTTTTGAAACTAAGTCTATAATTATAAATGCATGTTTAGAGTTGTTTTAGATAAACAAGGTGTGAAAGCACCTAGCATATCTTACAAGCTAAAAGAAAGCGATATTAGGCGGTCATTGTGATGATGAGCGGTTTATGTTGGTATAAGTATATTTTAAATCAGAAAGAACCTTACATGCTTAATTATACGGGCGGATGGTTGAGGGTATGGGTGTTGAATGGTGCCGTGATAGCAGTTGTGATAAAGTGGTGCCGTGATAGCACAAGTGGATTGTGGTAGAACCGCCCGAGATAACCCATAAGGATGAATCTTGTGATGACCTCCCGGTACAACAGGTGCAATCACATCTTTGGCAAAGTGTGGCGGGGCTAAATAATTTGCATTGACTTAGTATGAGTTGCGTCGGTGTCAACACGGGCGGGTGAGGATGGCCACATCCTCCGGCGTGATAAGCGCAGAGGGGCTTCGGAAGGGTGGTCGTGCAGGAGGAAGTGGAAACCTTAGCGGTCGTAACTACTGCTAAGAACATGCATCGTAAAACTCTGTGATAGTCTACTCAACCACATGGCCAAGGAATCATGTGGGGCAATGGCGAGATCTATCTCATGTGGGTAAAGTGTACACACTCTGCGAGTCAAAACTATTCGAATAGCGGTGCCCACGGTCAAGGCGGACATGGGAACTTAACTAGATATAGTTCTATTTGGCCGTGAAGGGGTGGAAATGAAAAAGTGGAGGCGAGAAAGGCCCTTATTTGAATTGTCACGGGTGTCGTCCTAGTGGTAATGTAGCGACTATCTGTTGAAGGCATGGTATGAGGCAGAGACCATGTAATGGTGGATGGTCTCGATTCGATAAAAGTAAATGTATATGTCATTAAGTATCATGTTTAAAAATTCAATGGCTAGGTCTAGGAAATTTTAAGTATCATAGTTCAAAAGCATATTCATAAACAAAACAACTTGAGCCTCCTTGTTAAAAGCCTTGCATACTACCTCGCATTTTGTGTGTTGACTCGTGAGCACGGTGGTTAGTGTGCTCACTCTGCAATACCAAAAATCCAGTTGGGAGCTCAAGATCCAGTATGCCTTGAGGAAGCACTGCTGCGGATGGAGAGACCAGCAGGAACTAGGACGAATAATCCGCGCTTAGAACCATAGGCATCTAGACTAAGGTGTGGTTTCATCCGGATATTCTAGGACCCCAGAATATTTGTATGACTACTTTGCCCTCGAGTCCTTGCTTGTGGTTTAAAGGCCTACTTTGTATCTCTTCATTGCTAGACTTTTGAATTGTAAATATTTGGCACCTTGGCCCTAATGTAACTATTAGCCTTTGTGAAGGCCTAGCTACACTTTTGCAATGTAATATTATTATGGCTTGTTGTGAATTCGCGTGTATGAAATGATTGACAATGTATCGTGTGCATTATCTCTTGATCCGAGAATAATGCGGTAAAGGCCTGCAGGTGCGGATTGCAAAATCCGGGTCCGAACATAGAGGTTGGGAGAGATTTGTAAATAGATGCTCGGATTATCACAAGACCTAGCTACGATATCTTTACCTCTACATTCTTTTGGAGCTCGTGAGGATAGAAGAATTTAGAAGCAATATAACAGTGATATTACACAAACATAGCTCATTTGTATTTATGCCACACAAGTCGTATTATCTTCATAGATAATAGTGGAGTCATTGACGGTGTTTATGCCACGTGACTTCTTAATGTGGCTAATCATTCGCCTGAGCCAAACGCATTCTCGTGAGACTTCATACAACATGATTATTTACGAATGGTTAGTAGGTGTAGCTACCAAGGTGCATTTAAATAACCACCAAGATATGGTTGTACCACCACAAAGAAAACAAATCACATGCGGGATTTCACATTGTGGGGATCGAGACGGATACCTTGCATCTATATATCCAACCATAGTCAAGTCTTGAATCTTTAGGAAAAACAATGCAAGATCTTGTTACCTTGAACATACACAGCAGGATCGAATCGCAATCGGAGGGGTAAATAATTGTCGCTTTTTTGGAATCTCGACGGTCGATGAAGATTTCGACCGCTAGTCCTGCATCGCTTCGAACAATCGCTCGACTTTGATCGCTCACGATCGCTCTATTCGACCGCCTCGATCGATTGCTTCCCTCGTTGTAGTAAGATCCAACCACCTGCAATCAACAACGCTCTTCAAGCAAATCAAGAACCAGAATGATTCAATAATATCTTTATTGCAGTATCTTCGTGAATTTATAAAGTGCCCGCACAAACATCCTAAAAAGCCTTTTAAAAGCCTTCTCAAAACCAACAACAAAAGACCTTCACTTTGTCGGACCGGATTTTCAATTCGAGAATCTGCGTGACTTACACTGCATATTCCACGGATCGGTAGATAATGCACGAGATACATTCTTGAATCATTTCATACATCACGAAATTGTAATGTCGATTAATCTTATCTGAGAACTTGAAATCATTTCTATCCATTTTTAGTTTTATATTAGCAATGAAAATTGTAATGGGCCTAATGGCAGTCTATGAACATATGAACTTGCAGAAAATAGTGATAAATTTTGTTCTCTTACAAGTACTGCATCACAACATTAATCGATACTCAAACATCTAAAATCTTAGAAGAGGCGTCTTGCTTGTTGGCGTCGAACTCGCGGGCCTTGAGGCGGCGAGGAGCCAGGAGAGCTTAGTGCGGTCGCGACGAGTCGGTGAGGTGGGCGGAGGTCGAGGAGGTTCTCGAGGCGGCGAGGTGTGGTGGGCGGCCTCGGCCTCGTCGAGTAAGCCGGAGGCGGGAGGGTTGTGGGCGAGGAGGTCGAGGCGTTGGCGTCGGCAGGCGTCGGCGAGGCCGGACCTCGGCGAGGTCTGAGGGTCGTCGAGTCGGTGAGGTCGGCGAGGCGGCCATCGGGAGGAGAACGTGGGATGGTGGGAGGCTGCGGCCGGGAGAAGGGCGAGTGCGGTGGCGAGGAGGATGGGCGGATCCGGATCTAGAGGTGGGGCGGGGTGGCGGGGAGGAGGAGGCGGATCAGGGGAGGAGGAGGCCGGGCGGGTGGGCGGAGGCGGCGGATGAAGGGGAGTGCGAGAGAGGCGGAGATGCGAGAGGAGGAGATGCGAGAGGTGGGGGCGGAGGAGGAGGACGAGGAGGAGGTGGATCAGGGGCGAATCAAGGGAGGGCGCCGTGGGTGCAGGGGCGGGCGGATGAAGGGAGTGCGAGAGAAGGGCGGAGATGCGAGAGGGAGGAGATCACGAGAGGCCGGCAGGCGGAGCGAAGAAATATCACAGGCGGGACGAGGAGAGTTAGGGTTCTTGTTTTAGGATGGCCCTGTCGGTCTATTTCACGGGTAAGCGGGCAAGGCAGTGCAGGTGAGAGCTAACCCATACCGTGCATTTTACAGATGGGTAATTTCCCCATTTTCATGCAGTGGGTAAAGAATCGTCCCATACCCGGCTCCATTAGGGTGTTTACCCACTGCACACGGTAACGGGCACAATTGCCATCCTAGATGAGACCATCCATCCCTTTGCTCGTGTTCACACCTTCACGTAACCACACTAGAGCTACACAAATTATTTAGCCACGCCTACACTTTGCCCGACATGTGGTTGTCTTGTTTGTACCTTGGGAGGTCATCACAAGATTCGAGTCCTTAATGGTTATCTGGCGGTTCTACCACAATCCCCTTTGTGCTATCACGGCACTATTCATACATACACACACACCTCGAACCATCGCCCGAGATAGTTAAGCATGTGTGATTCTTTTAGAGCGAAAAATACTTATACTAACATACACGGTCATCATCACAATGACCCAAGAATCTTTCTTAAGATTGTAGGAGATGCTAGGGTGCTTTCACACCTAATTACCTAAACAACTCTAGGCATGGCACTATTACTTATGGACTTATTTTCAAAAGAGTAATATTATTATTACTTTTACTAGGGGGAACAAGGATCGCATAACCAGGTACATCAAAAGAAGTATAATAATAATAATCAAGGAAAGCAGGGACATACAACTAGAATCTGAAATTAACATGTATTGCAATATAAATATAAGCATGCAATTTGTAATAACTGAAATCAAAGTAATTTATTGAAAATGTAGGTTCAAAAATGATCAAAGTATTGACTCGCCTTGATTATAGATGTTGGGGTTCTGTGTATTGGGGCCTACAGCTGCAGCTTCCTCTTCTTGGGCTTCGAATGCTAATTTTTACGTGCGGAAAATTTGGATAAAAATCCAGTACAACATTCAAAATAACATCACAAAATTCAAACAAGTTACAAAAATATTGGTTACGGTTCCATTAGATAGCTCTTGAATTTAGATGAATTTAGAAATTGGTTTCACTTAATTTGGAGTTAAAATAAATAAGTTATGCCCATTTGAATACTTTGGTTCAATCAAATCAGGAAAATAATAAAGTCGACATGTGGGACCTTTGTCATTGACGCGCTTGCGGTGACCGACACGTGGGGCCGGGCGGCATGGCTCACGCCCGCCTTCATCGCCTCGACAGGGGGCCGGCTATCTATCGCCGGTTGGGTGTATCGTGGTCGATAGGTGGGGCCCGCTGTCGGCAATGAATTTAAAAGAAAGGCTCAACCTCGGGCGCTACGTGGCGGGGCTCGAGCAGGGGAGGAGAGGGGAGGGTCAAGGCGCTAGCAGGCGAGCTCATGCACGCATCTCAACCCTTAAGGGTAATATTACCTCTTAAGGGGGCGGGGAGGCCGGCGAGGCGGTCCGAGGCGGAGAAGGCGGTGGCGTCGCCCGGCAGGGAGGTCAGGGAGGTGGCGGGTAGGGCCAAAGCGGGTCGTGGTGTCCGGTGAAGCCGCGGAGGTGCCGGGGTGGGTCGGGCTCATGGAGATGCGTGGCGACGTGCGGTGGCGGGCGCTCGGGGAGGCGTTCGGTCTTGCCGGCGAGGCACGCAACCCAGAAGGTCGGATGAGGCGGGAGAAGGTCGGCGATGCTACGGAGATGGTGTGGGAGCAAGGAATTGAGCTCCACGGCGGTTCTGGCGGAGTGCGGAGGGGCGGCGGGGAGTTGGGGAGAAAGGAGGATGCCGGCGATCCGGTGGCTTTTGAGCCGATTGGTTTTGGTGGAAGGTTTGGGGTGACTCGGCGGTCCTTTTGAGGGACACCGGGTTTATATAGCCGGCCGGGTGGTCTTGTACAGCGGACTGACAGCGGCAAGGGGCTGCTTGTCAGGCATGGGTGGCGGCGGCCGTGAGCGGTGAGGCGTCTGTGAGGGTTCAAGGGTGGCGCCTGCGTGTCCGACCTGACTTCTTGCCCCCTCCGCGGGTTTTTTCGGCGTGGTGGCGTCTGGCCGGGCGGAGGAGGGGGTCCGGCGCGAGAGAGAAGAGGGTCCCAAGGTGGGGCCCACCGGTCGAGGGAGGGGCGAGGCGGGGAGGAGGGAGCGGGGAAGGGGTGGTGGGTCGGCTGGCCGGCTCCCCCATTTTCTTTATTTTCTTTATTTTCTTTTCTTTTTATTAGTTTAGGGTATATCTATTTTGTGTAGAATATAATATATTTTTTTAAAAAAATTTTATGCCAAGCATTTATGTAATATTTATTTCTAAATTTAATTCAAATTTTGCACTTTACAAAATATTCATTTCAACTTGTGCATTTTTATGGATCATCTTTTCAGATTCGGGTTTAAATTTTGAATCTTCTATTATTTAAGCAGTGCATTTCCTTATTAATATCTTAATTTTGGAACCATATCCAAATTTTCGAAATATTTTAAAACCCAACTCAATACAATGTATCGTAAGATAATTCACAAATTTTTATTTCACAGCCCATTTGATTTTTTTTCCAGGATGTTACAAATCTACCCCCCTTAAAAAGAATCTCGACCCCGAGATTCGGCTTAGCTAGAAAACAAAGCGGGGTATCTCTGCGTAGCTGATCTTCGCGCTCCCAGGTAGCTTCTTTCTTTGAATGGTGGCTCCATTGTACTCTGCACAAGCGAATGGATTGGGTTCTAGTTCTCTTTTCCACGGTGTCCAAAATTTTGACTGGACGCTCTTGGTAAGTTAGGTCCTTCTCGAGCTCGATTGCTTCTAACGGAGCTGTCTTCCGGCACTCGCAAGCATTTCTTCAGTTGGGACACATGGAAGACATCGTGTACATCGTACAGGTTTGGCGGTAGTGTTAGTTGATAGGCAACCTCTCCTTTCTTGGCCACAATCGGGAATGGCCCAACATAGCGGGGTGAGTTTGCCTTTGACCTTCATCGCTTGACCCCACGCAAGGGTGATACTTTCAAATATCGTGATCCCCAACTTCAAAACGTAGTGGCCTTCGCCTCTTATCGCATAACTCTTACGCTCGGGTAGCTGCTAACAATCGATCCTTAATCATGCGAACCTTTTCTTCTGCTTGCCTTAGAGTTTCAGGTCCAAACACATAGCCTTCTCCCACTTCCGACCAATGTAGCGGGGTGCGGCATTTCCTTCCATACATGGCTTCAAAGGGGGACATCTGCAGGCTAGCTTGATAGCTATTGTTATATCACGAACTCGGTAGAAGGGCGACATTTATCCCAATCCTTTGAGAAATCCGAACACATGCGAAGCATATCTTCAATATCCGGTTTACCCTCTCTGCTTGACCGTCAAATGCGAGGGTGGTGGCGATCTTGAAATCAAGTGGGTACCTAGGGCTTCATGCGGAGCTTGCCCGAGTGCGAGGTAAATTGGGAACCGCGATCGACACTATCCGCTTGGGTACACCGTGCAAGCACACGATGTGGGACATGTACAGTTCAGCCAATTTATCCCCTTTATAGGTTGTCTTGACGGGAATAAAATGTGCCACTTTGGTCAATCGGTCAATTATTACCCATACCGAGTCGTACCCTGACTTTGTTCGCGGAAATCCCGTAATGAAGTCCATGCCAACTTCCTCCCATTTCCACTGAGGTATTTGCAAGGGTTGTAGCAATCCTGTGGCCTTTGGTGTTCAACCTTCACTCTCGGCACACATCACGGCGAAAGACATGTTCGTGATGTCCCTCTTCATGCTGTGCCACCAAGACCATTGCTTCATGTCTTGATACATTTTGGTACTTCTAGGGTGAAGGGAATATGCAGAGCTATGGGCTTCCCCGAGTACCAGGTCCTTGAGGTCCTTCTGGTGGGGCACGAAGATCGCGTCCGTACCTTAAGACTCCTTGTCGATCCATAGTCACCTTGGGAGCCTTCCTTCTTCCATTAGTCTTCTCAATCTTAGAGTAGTTGGGTCTTCTTTTGTGCGGCCATAATTCTCTCTTCTATACTTATCGCACTTCCATTACCGTTAAGGTTCCTTTTCCACTATTTCTAAGTTCAAGGCCATTAATTCTTTATATAGCTCCGGCTGGTGTTCCTGAACCATAAGGTTATTACAATAGGCCTTACGACTTAGAGCATCTGCTACCACATTAGCCTTTCCGGGGTGGTAGTGGACACTTAGGTCGTAATCTTTGATCAGTTCTAGCCATCTCCTCTACCTCAGGTTAAGGTGTGACTGGGTGAAAAAGTATTTGAGACTTTTATGATCGTGTATATATCACGGTGGTTGCCAGCGAGATAGTGCCTCCAGTTTTTAGGGCGTGCACCACCGGCTAGTTCGGTCGTGGGTTGGGTAGTTTGCTTCATGAGGCGAAAGCTCTGGATGCATAAGCCACAACCTTTCCTCCTTGCATCGGCACACCCAAGCCCTTGATGCGAAGCATCACAGTACACCTCAAAATCTCGGCGTACATCGGGTAGAACCAGTACTTGGGTGGTAGTCAATCTTTTCTTCAGTTCTTGAAAGCTCTCTTCACAAGCCTTGGTCCACCCAAATGCCTGTTCTTTCTTGAGTAGTTGGGTCATTAGCCTGGCAATCCGGGAGAATCCCTCTATGAACCGTCTGTAATATCACGCTAATCCAAAAGCTCCTTACCTCGATGGCGGAGGTGGGTGCGCCATTACATTACTCGACAATTTTGGTGGGGTCGTGAGCCTCCTCCTGCAGACACGATATGCCCCAGGAAGCTGATGTCGGACAACCAAAATTCACACTTGCTGAATTTGGCGTAGAGTTGGTGTTCCTTCAGCTTTTCTAGTACCAGTCGCAGATGCTCAGCATGTTCTTCCGCGGTCTGGGAGTAGATGAGGATATCGTCAATGAATACTACCACAAACTTATCCAAGTATTCCATGAAAACCTTATTCATGAGGTTCATGAAATAGGCGGGGCATTGGTCAAACCAAAAGACATAGCGTAAACTCATACGGTCCATATCTAGTGGTGGCAGTTTTTGGAATGTCCCCCGGCCTAATCTTCAGTTGGTGATAACCCGACCGCAAATCAATCTTGGAAAATACAGTGGCTCCCCCAAGCTGATCAAATAGGTCATCGATCCTTGGTAGTGGGTACTTATTCTTGATGGTCACTTCATTTAAGGCCCGGTAGTCTACACACATCCTAGCGGTGCCATCTTTCTTCTTCACAAAGATTACCGGGGATCCCCAAGGTGAGGAAATCGGCCTGATAAATCCCTTGTCTTGGAGCTCATGAAGTTGCTTCTTCAACTCATCTAGCTCATCTACGGTCATTCTGTATGGTCTCTTGGAGATAGAGGCGGCACTGTGTTTTAAATTGTTAACAAACTCGAGATTTCTATCTGGTGGCATGCCGGGCAGTTCTTCGGAGAAGACTTCACGGTAGTCTTGTACCACCATCATTCCTTCCAGCGGTACATCTTCGCAATAATATATGGCGCGGCCCCATCGATACGGCCGGTCCACCTTTACCTCAATGGTTAGCCCCGGGCATTTGGTTAGCTTCACTCTCCTCGTGGAACAATCCAGTATTCCTTGGTGTTTGGCTAACCAGTCCATCCCCAGTATAATATCCAGGGTCTAGGAGGCCAAAACTATTAAATCTGCTTGGAACCAAAACCTTTCCATGACAATTTCTACCCCAGGGCATACTAAGGTGGCATTAGTAATCCCCGCGGGTGAGCTAAGCACCATTGGTTTCTTCAGTGAGTAAGCGGGCAGCCTATGTTTATCGACAAATCTTTTGGCTATAAATGAATGTGAAGCCCCGGAATCAAAAAGAACACGTGCTGGTAAGGTATTAACAGAGAAAGTACCCAGCAGGACTCCAGTAGCCTCCTCAGCTTCTTCTGCGGTGACATGATTGACCCTCTCTCGGTTTGGAGTTGATGTCGCCCTGTTGGATTGAGGAGTCTGATTTCCCTTGCTAGGTGCTGAAGCTTGGCCCCGGTTGGGAGTAGTCCCCAAATTGAACTTCACGGGAGTGGTTTGTCATGACACGATAGGCACATTGCCCCTTTTCTCCACAGCTGTAGTAGTTGAAGGAGGCCGCATGATTGGTTCCGGTGGGTGGCAGAGGGACGGGAGTCCGGAAAGTGTTACCACTTGGACGGAATACTGGGGCGGGATTACAGGCGGGCCCGATCACGAGAAGGAGGTTGTTGAAGAACTTGGATGAACCTACCACAGGGTCGTTGAGCCACTTGCTTGCGCTGCGGCTAGCCTCAGTGTTTTCTTCTCATTTTCGTAACTAGTGCCTTGTTCACCAATTGATGAAAGTCGGTGAAATCTTGAATGACGAGTTGCACTCGTAGTTCTTCATTCATCCCTCGAAGAACCCATCAATCTTTTCTTCTTAAATCGCTACATCTTTTGGGGCGAGCAAGTTGGTTAAACTTGGTGAGGTATTCACTGACTAGCATACTGCCTTGTTTCAGGTTGCGGAACTCATTCTTCTTCATTCGCATTACACCGGCGAGAACAAAGTTGGCCTTGAAGGCATACGAACTCGCCCATGGTACAACCGTCGTGCTAGCTCGATGGGGTGTCCTCATATCCTTTTGTGGCGGTGAATTCTCCTACCGCACCGCAGCTCCACAGGTTGGTGGGTTGCAAAGATTACTTGGTCATTTTGCGGTCTTGGCTATCTGAGTTTCCTCTTGGTGTCCGTAGCCAATCTTCCGCCTCGAGGGCTCATCTGCCCGAAGGTAAGGGCCGGTCCCGATGAAGTCGCCAAGGTCGGGAGTATGGACGTTGGTGTTGATGCATTGTCCTGCGAAGATAGCACAAGTATTTGCGTTCTTTGCGCCATTACTTGCGCCATGGACGGGTTGGCGGCGGGGTGGGAGGTTTACCCTTGACTTGGGCCTCTTCCCAGACCAGCGTCTTTGCGCTTCTGGTGGCTTCCACTTCACTTTGCATGTCCGGGTTTGCACCCGCTTGTGCGCGAGTAACTCTATGGCTGGCCATCTGCAGGTATTTTAGCACTCTTTCAAATTTTTGCTCTAATCCCAATAAGACTAGCAACCCGAGATCATCACATAAAAGAACCAAATCCAACCGTCAAAAAGCAGGAAAGTTTTTAAACACAAGGCCGTTTTCATTAGCATAGATAGCACATCACATAGCCAGCTTTTTATGGCTTCACAAGCCATGCCAGGCTTTACAAACATGCACATACTTAGCACTCATAATTATACATACACGAGACTAAGACACTTGGTTCGAGCTGCTACTAATAAGACGGGGATCTGTGCTTGCTAACACTAGCCAAACTCTAGCAAGCACTGCATTAAGCGAACCTCGTCTTTCTCCTCCATGTCACCAACACTGGGATGGAGGGGTCATAGTCCGACATCGAGAGCGGGACCTCCTACCACTAAACTCGAGGCGGGTGGTGTCTGAGTGAGGCGAACGCAGTGCGTCGAGCCTCTCCTCGGCGTGAGCGGATCGAGGCCCGGGGCCGCACGCTTGCCGTCTTAGTGAGCCTAATCTTGAATCCCGGAGGTGGTGGAGTCTTTGGGCCGGTGGTGTGGCGTCTGTGAGTGCAGGCGGGCGCGGCGGCCGCCTCGCCTTGGCCTCCGCCAAGGCCCGCTCCCGGGCGAGCTGCTCTGCAAGGACTCCACCTCGATGTGGTGTGCGGCGAGCGCCCAGGCGCGGTGATCTCCTGCGCCACCACGTGGGCGGTACCCATGGCCCGGGTGAGGTCCACCTGATGTGTAAGCCTCGGGTCATCCTCCAACTCGATCACCGGGTCCCGTCGTGCACCGGCGTGCTCATCCGGTGGGTGGTAGGCGAAGGAGACTCTAATACCGGTCGTGTGGATGTCGCAGTCGGGCGCGGCCAAGCGGGCGGCGTCCTGCAAAGCTGTCGCCACCAAGCTCCTTCGGTGGGTAGTCCGGAAAACGTGAGACGTGTCTCCCTCGCCGGGGTAGATGAAGATCTCCCCAACCGGGACTCGTCTCCTCTGTCCCCGTCCTCCGGCCGCGGTAGATGGGCGCGTCTCGTAGCTCAAGTAGTGGAGTAGTTTGCGAAGTATATCCGCAAACTCACCCTCACGCACTCCGTGAGTGAAGAAGTCCCAGTGTCTAGCATCTGCAGCTCCTGCCATCTGTAATTTAAATAATAGCGTTAGTAATTTTAAACCCGGATTTTTCAATCCAGAATCTGCTGTGTCTTACCGCATTATTCCCTGGATCAGTAGATAATGCACACATATACATTGCTGAATCATTTCATACATCGCTGAAATTCACATAGTCCTAATATCATTACATAATATAGTCGAAGTTAGGCCTTAAAAAGGGCGGAGTTCTTACAGTAGGGCCGCTCAGGCCAAATGTTTACATTTCAAAAGTACAACGGCGGAAGCAGAACAAAGTAGGCCTATTAAACACAAGCAAAGACTGAGGGCAAAAGTGGTCATACAAATACTACCAAAGTTCTAGCAATATTTGTATGCAACCCACACCTTAGTCTAGTGGCCTAAGGTTCTAAGCGTGACATATTCGCCCTAAGTCTCGGCGTTGTCTCCTCCATCCGCAGCAGGTGCTTCCTCGAAGGCATAATGATCTTGAGTTCCTGAATCTGGGTTTTGGTAATGCGAGTGTGAGCACACTAACCACCGTGCTCGGTGAGCCAATACGTAATCGCGATAAGTAGTATCGAGGCTTATCCAAGGGAGGCTCAGGTTATTTTGTTTGCTGAAGTGAGCTTTTAGAACTACAATACTTAAAAGTTCCCTAAGACCTAGCCTTTTTGAATTTTTAAACATGATGCTCATAACATATACATTTATTTTCAACGAGTCAGAGACCATCCACCGTTTCATGGTCTCTGCTCTTCATATCATGCCTTGATCACCAGCTTACATTACCACTGGGACAACACCCAGGACAACTCAAATAAGGGCCTTTCTCTGCCCTCCACTTTTATTCCATCCCATCCATCAAAGTTTTGAAATAGAACTATATCTATTCGATTCCCATGTCAGCCCATGACCGTAGGCACGGCTATTCGAATAGTTTTGACTCTGCGAGTTTGTACACTTTACCCACAAGAGATAGATCGCTCGTTGCCCCACATGATTCCTTAGCCATGCGGTTGAGTAGACTATCACATGATCATACAATGCATAATCCTACTTGTGGTTACGCCCGCTAAGGTCTATCTTACGTAGGATGCAACCATCCCCGAGAAGGGTCCCTCGTGAGCCATCACGGGCAAAGGCGGGGATGAGACCATCCATCCCTTTGCTCGTGTTCACACCTTCACGTAACCACACTAGAGCTACACAAATTATTTAGCCCTACCTACATTTTGCCAGTATGTGGTTGTACTGTTTGTACCTTGGGAGGTCATCACAAGATTCAGTCCTTAATGGTTATCTGGGCGGTTCTGCCACAATCCCCTTTGTGCTATCATGGCACTATTCATACATACACACACCCTCGAACCATCCGCCCGAGATAGTTAAGCATGTGGGGTTCTTTTAGAGCGAAAAATACTTATACTAACATACATCGATCATCATCACAATGACCGCCAAGAATCTTTCTCAAGATTGTAGGAGATGCTAGGTGCTTTCACACCTAATTACCTAAACAACTCTAGGCATGACACTATTACTTATGGACTTATTTTCAAAAGAGTAATATTATTATTACTTTTACTAGGGGGAACAAGGATCGCATAACCAGGTACATCAAAAGAAGTATAATAATAATAATCAAGGAAAGCAGGGACATATGACTAGAATATGAAATTAACATGTATTGCAATATAAATATAAGCATGCAATTTGTAATAATCGAAATCAAAGTAATTTATTGAAAATGTAGGTTCAAAATGATCAAAGTATTGACTCGCCTTGATTATAGATGTTGGGGTTACGTATTGGGGCCTAAGTCGCAGACTTCCTCTTCACAGGCTTGAATGCTAATTTTACGTCTTGCGAAAATTTGGATAAAATCGATTACAACATTCAAAATAACATCACAAAATTCAAACAAGTTACAAAAATATTGGTTCGGGTTCCATTAGATAGCTCTTGAATTTAGATGAATTTAGAAATTGGTTTCACTTAATTTGGAGATAAAATGAATAAGTTATGCCCATTTGAATACTTTCGGTTCAATCAAATCCGGAAAATAATGAAGTCGACATGTGGACCCATCGGTGGACCGCTTGCGCGGCGCCGACATGCGTGGGGCCCTGAACGATGGCTCACGCCCGCCCCTTACGCCTCGACAAAGGGGCCCGACCGTGGTTCGTGTATCTTGTGATCGCGAGACAGTGGGCCCCTTTGTCGTGGCGGAATTTAAAGAAAGGCTCAACCTCGGGCGCCACGTGAGCGGGGCTCGAGCAGGGAGGCGGGAGGGGCGTTGCTAGCCGGTGGCGCTCATGCATCTCAACCCTTAAGGGTAATATTACCTCTTAAGGGGCGAGGAGAGGCCGGCAGAGCCGTGAGGGAGGTCCGGGAGGTTGGGGAGGGCCAAAGCGGGTCACTGGAGTCCCGTGAAGGCGGACGAGGTGCCGGTGAGGGTCGGGCTCACGGGAGGTAGGTCGGCGGACGTCTGGGCGAGGCACCAGGCGACGAAGCTTCGGATGAGTAGGGAGAAGGTCACAAGCTCGGAGATGGTGTGGGAGAAAGGAGGATCTGGCTCCCCATTTTCTTTTTATTTTATTTTTTTCTTTTCTTTTATTAGTTTAGGGTATATCTATTTTGTGTAGAATATAATATATATATATATTTAAAATTTTATTCCAAGCATTTATGTAATATTTATTTCTAAATTTAATTCAAATTTTGCACTTTACAAAATATTCATTTCAACTTGTGCATTTTTATGGATCATCTTTTCAAATTCGGGTTTAAATTTTGAATCTTCTATTATTTAAACAGGTGCATTTCCTTATTAATATCTTAATTTTTGGAACCATATCCAAATTTTCCAGAAATATTTTAAAACCCAACTCAATACAATATATCGTAAGATAATTCACAAATTTTTATTTCTCAGTCCATTTGATTTTTTTTCCAGGATGTTGCATTCACCAAGTACTTCACAAAAGCCACACAAATCCTCACGTTAGCCCTTAGCCTCTCCCTGCTATTATAGGCTAACGTCCCAAACCGTGTTCGACTCAAACACCAAGGGACCTGAAACCCTTTCAAACAAGGGTTTCATTCAAACTCTCAATCTTCTCAATTATGGACTCCATCCACAACTTCTAACTTACCACATAACGAAGCCTCCATGACAACATCTCCTGTTTCTTTATCACGCACCATCACCTTAGTGTCAAAGCCTCTTGGACTACACCGCCCATAGCTTCTCCACGAAACACCACCTTTGATCTCCACGTACTCTAGCATGAGCCCAACCACTTGGCGTAACATACTTGACCGCCTAGACCCCGGACTTTCCCATCCTAGTTCCAATCCTCCTTGTCACCGATCATGCCCGTCTCCACGCCAATCTACACATGCAAAGAACAAAATTTTTCCCCAAAGACAAGTTCTTTCCAACTTAACCGTCATAAGTCCACACACTCAAAACACACCATCGTCTATCCATAGATAAGAACCAAACCATCCATCAGCATCAAACAGATCAGACACGACTACACATCCCATCACTTTCCAGAAATCAATTTCAGACTACTCATTTTGACCAGTTATGCCCTCCATGCAAAGTCCGGTCGCTAGCTCATCAAGTACTCGAAAACACAAGTACTCGGGAAAAACTATCACTCTGAACACTCGGGAAAAATAAGCATAGCTACCGACCACAGAACCAGTGAGTACCGACTACCAAGTACCGATCGCTATGACTAAGACACCAGGTACTGTATCAACAACTACCGAGTCTTGACCTGACATCTTGTAGCGTTGACCATCGAGTACCCACTGGCATCAGTAGCAAACCATCGTTCAATCACTTTCACTTCGACCGATCCACTAAAGCCCACGACCCCAACCATCCAAGTTGAAGCCTCACCGACTACCGACCATAGTCCATTGTATTTTGTTCATTATGTCATACGATCAGTTCCTCATAGCATACGACTGATTCACTGTGTCTTACGACAAGTTCACTGTTCGAGGTCGAAGCCTACCGATTACCTATTGTGGTCGTTATACCTTTGTCGTTTAGTCATGGTCGATTTTCCTTGGTTGATCTGCCATGATCAGTTTGTCGTGGTCAACCATCTGTGGTCAAAATGCCATGGTTGACCTGCATTGAGCGACTACCATGGTCGATGGACCTTGATCATCTACCATGGTCGATTGCCCCCTGAAAACTTCAGCAACACAAGCACATCGACCAAAACTTTCAAAAATGTAAATTTCAATGCAATCCAAATGCCAATTATTCATCATCTCTAAATGCACTACCACAACATAGTCTAACAATCTCCCCCTTGATGAATACATTAACAACACCTTAAAAACTCTTGAATGAGACAATTTGCGGAAGGGAAAAAACAAAGTTGCAGACCATAACAGAAAGAGCATAGACCACAGCAGAAAACGGCAGAAAGCTCAAAAAAGCTCAGAAAACTCCTCCTCAACACAATAGAGCGATTTTTTCAATTTTTCTTCTAATTTTCCTCCTCACCAAACTCTCAGAAAATTCTCCCCCTTTCTTCTAATCCCCCCCTTTGGCAAAGAAATCATCAAGTGCTCTAGAGAGAGGATAATTCTAAAAAGGAGCAATAGAGTAAACATCTAGAAGCTTTGTAGATTATATAAATCACTTTGCATTGGACTAAGAACGTGTCCAAGCTATCCCTTTTTTGAGTAGAGCTTTCTAGATCATATAAAGTCATATACCATAAAGTAAGTCTAAATAGGTCTTTAACATGATTAAAGAAATTGGATTAATGATAGGCATTACGACCATGACTAAACCAATATGTAAAGAGTATAAAGAGATATTACACATCAAAGAGTAAGCCAAAAAGTGAAGTAAACTTTAAATCTAGTCGAACTAGCGCCTCATATAGCAACCTATCGCTCCACACTCACTTTTTAAGCATGTGGCATGCTTGTAGCATACTTCTTTTCATGATGCCATCTTTGTAGTAATTTTTTTTAAAATGGTGGCACACTTGAAGCATACTTCTTGTCATTCGAAAACGTTTGTGTTTTTTTGTTTAAGCTTGTGTTTTTTTGTTTAACCATGGCATGCTTGAAGCATACATCTTTTCAATCTTCTCTTCCTTAATTTTTTTTATTTTTATTATAACATGCCAACTTGAGTGAACATAAAAAGATTGCAATATGGAATATACGAGCTTTATGACCAAGATTTAAAAGAGGACTCACAATCATGCTAAACCTTTTCAATGAACATCTCAGGGTGCTATCTACAATCAATCTAGTCAAAGTCTTTAGCCATATCATGTTTTAGTTCAAGTATAGCAATTTGATTACAACATGTTACGACTACGAAGTAAATGAGTAAATATGATAAAGATAGCTCTACTATACATTATTTGATTTCTAAGATTTGGACTAGATATATTGTTTGACAACTATAATAAGTAAAGCTTCCAAAACATTCAAACACCAAGCTCCCCCTCGGAATAATCCCATAGGATGCAACACCCCCAACTCACTCCGTAAACAAGCAAAATGAGAATAATCAAGCGGTTTGGTGAAAATATTAGCAACTGGAGAATTAGAATCAATGAAATGCAAGATGACATCGTTGTTTTCCACATGATCTCTAAGAAAATGATAGCGAATATCAATGTATTTGGTTCTTGAATGTTGCACAGGATTTTTAGCAATACTAATCGCTCTAGTGTTATCACAAAAAAGTGGAACACTATCCAATTTTAAGCCAAAATCCTTAAGAGTACCTGTCATCCAAAGCAATTGAGAGTAACATGAAGCAACAACTACATATTCGGCATCGATGGTGGAAAGTGCAATGCACACATGTTTCTAGAAACCCATGAAATAAGAAATGTGCCTAAAAGTAACATGTACCGACGCACTCTTCCTATCAATTCAATAACCCCAAAATCCGCATATGAATAAGCTCTAAGGGTAAGACATAAGGAACAAGAGTACCATAAGTCAAATTACAAAGTTGACTGAAGATACATGAAGATTCGCTTTACCGCTTCACGATGTGAAACACGTGGGGAAGCTTAAAAGCAAGCACACAAACACACAACAAAGTGTATGTCTGGCCTTGAAGCGATGAGATACAAAAGAAAGCCAATTATGTTTCTATATTCCTTTTGATCAACAAGCTCTAAATTGGTTTGAGCTTGTTGATCAAACACAGCCATAGATCTCATGGGTGTGGAAATTGGTTTGACAGTCCACATGTCAAAGCAACGAAGTAGATCCTTGTTGTACTTAGTTTGATGAACAAAAGTATCCAACTTTGATTACTTGATCTGAAAGCCTAGAAAGAATGTGAGCTCTCCCATCATTCTCATCTCGAATTTCTTGCTTATAGTATCTGAAAACTTGAAAACAAGAGCATGAGAGGAACCACCAATGACGATATCATTCACATAGATCATGCGGTAAAAATTATTACCATGCATGAGAGTAAATAAAGTCTTATCTACGTTGCCCATTTGAAAGTTATTTTTAGCAAATATGATTTAAACCTATCATACCATACTGGGGTGCTTGTTTGAACATATGAAGCTTTAGACAATTTGTAGACATGATCGGAAACTTAGGATTCTTAAAGCCGTGTTGTTGTCTAACATAAACCTCCTTGTCAATATAGCCATTAAGAAAATCACTTTTCACATCTATTTGATATAGTCTAAAACCCTTTGATGCAGCAAATGCTAACAAAATTTTAATGGATTCTAATCGAGCAATAGGAGCAAATGTTTCACCAAAGTTAAGACCTTCTACCTTGGTGAATCCTTGAGCCACAAGTTTGGCCTTATTTCGTACAACAACACCATCATGGCTTTGTTTGTTCTCAAAGACCCATTTAATTCCAATAACATTATAACCATGAGTAGTTGAAACCGACTACCGGACTTTATTATGCTCAAAGTTTTCTATTTCCTCATGTATGGCATTAATTCAGGACTCATTAGATAAAACATGACTTACATTTTGGGGTTCAAAAGAGAAGACGAAGGCAGAATGAGTATATGCGGCATTGGAGTTAACTCACCGATCACTTGTTCGTGGGGATGACTTTGTTGAACCTGTGAAGTGGTTCGTAGGAGTGGTCGTAGATCTAGTCGAAGAGGTCATAGTGGCCTCTACTTCATGAGTGGTCGTAGGAGTGGTCATAGAGTGACTCGGTAACTCCCAGTTGTGATCATCAGAGTCATAGAGGATGTCCTTGAGTGCGTCGTAGACCAGATACCAAAGATAGTCGGGTCTAGTAGCGGGACTAGCCTCACTAAAAGTGACCTCGTATGTCTCAATGATTTTGTTAGTTTCTAAGTTGAGTACACGTAACCTCAAGTGTGAACTGCATAACCAATAAAGATGTCATCTGAGGATTTAGATTTAAATTTATCAAGATTGTTGTGTTTAAGTATGAAGCATCGACATCCAAACACCCTCAAGTGAGACACATTAGGAGAATGACCAAACTGAAGCTCATAGGAGGTCTTATGCAATTTAGCTCACAAGAATACTCTATTTGAAATGTAACAGCAATAAACAGACTTCATCCCAATACTTGAAGGACCGAAATGGCAATGGAGGGGGTGAATGGTGCCTTAAAATTCCTCCTAAGTATTCAACCTATTCTTTTCCTCCTATAGCTAGAGAGCTATGAAGTCAAAGAAACAGCCTCAAGAAAAGACAACCGAAAACACGGTGAAAAGGAAGTCGTGAAATCTACCACCGTGATCGTGGCGGACAACGGAATGCAAGTGATCGAGACAAATCGTGGTCGAAAGATCTCTGCCGTGGTCGAAGACACACCCGAGAAGCACCCTCAGAGAAATAGATACACCGTGATCGATCGCCAACCAATGGAAGTGGTCGTGGTCGAAAACTATCGGAACCAACCAAATGAGCGTACCGTGGTCGTAGAACCGAAAATCGGATGATGAACTGTAGTTACTCTTTTCAAGATACCGAGAGTAAACGGAAAAATGAGATAACTTTTGCACAAGAGTCGAAACCGCAAGAAACTTGAAACTTAGCAAGAGCAAGATATTTAAAGTGAAATTACCAAGAATATCAAGAGTCTTTGCTAAGGAAGGAGAGAACGATGCGGTCGAACACGCATCAAGGCAAATAGATGTGGCGGGCCGAAAAACACGAAGTTTCTCGTTTTGATTCTTGGTCTTAGAATAAACCCACCAAGATGTCTTAGAAAATGAATCGATTCGAGCAAAGAAATACGAGCCAACTCTCAAAGAGAACACATATAGCGGAAACAACAAAGAGAAGGCAAATGGATCAAACAAATCATCTCAAGAACAAAAACTGAGAAAGATACAGAGAGATGAATCCAATCTTTTCTATTGCACATGGAGGTTTCTATAGCCACTCCATCGGAGGTACACGAGCATCCATGCTCTTACCCAGAGACAACTCACACAAGATAGAGAGGAACACTCAGAGCACTCGGGGACAACCTCACTTTGCTCCTGAGACCTAACCTCTCTATTTATAGTCTCACTAACGGGTCTCCACACGAGACAACCCGCTAACCGAGTGGTTAAGCTTTGCGTGCCTCGATGCTTTACCTGTTCCTCTCGTGCAACGGCTCCCCGCTTTGCCGTTAGCGCCACCAACTCCACGTAGCTCTCACAGAGCCTCTCCGGTGGTCACAGTGCTTTCAGTGGGCGCCTTCCCCGCGGCTTTGACATTTCTCCAAAATGCCCCTCCGCGCCTTCCGGAAGCTTCCTCCACCGCTTTGATATCCATCTTTCACCCGCTTTGGCACGACACGTCCTCTTCGCTTTTCCACGTGCTTACGGACCTCAACAACTCCCTTGTCTAGTCCCGACCTCCTAAGCCTCACCAAGACTGTCTCCGGTTCCCGCAACCAACAAAGACAACAAAACCATCACATAGCAGATCCATACTGCACTTACGACTCACGAGCTCAAGTCTCTTTTCCACGAAATTAGACTTTACCAAACCTTGTCAAAATGTAGAACAAACCGGTCTACAAGGTCCATGACTTCACAAGGAACCCAACCGACCAAACCTCACCGTAATCGGACACCATATGAGCCCACACGACCGGTTTGAATGAACCCGCACGACCACGGTCAATCTGCCGACAACGTGGTCGAACATCCACCGCACAACGTGATCGAAGACCATAGCCACGACTACCGACCACGTTCGGACCCGTGCTAACGTGGTCGTGGCTCGATCGACCAGCGTGGTCGCGTGCCGCTAGCGATACAAGGTGGTCGAATGCCCGAGACCACAACGTGGTCGAACTCCCAATTGCCAGCGTGGTCGTAAACCCTTCCGACCATGGCCAAAGAACTTGTCTGTTGCTCGGTGGAATCTGATTACCACCAGCGTGGTCGTCGCTACCGAGACTTCCGATCACGTTCAAATTCGCGGGGCGCCACAACGTGGTCGTGCCGCCGGTGACTTCCGATACTCGGCGAAGAAGGTCGTAAATGCCCCTAACACTTTCAACCACAACCAAAATTCCCGAGGCGCCGCAACGTGGTCGTAGACCACCCGATTGAGTTCAACGTGGTCGATAACCTTCCGACCACGACCACCATGGTCGTCAAAGACTCGGAAGAGTTTCGACCACGACCAAACGTGGTCGCATTTAACCGAGGAGGCGATCGTACCGACTTGGACATCGACTGTGGCTAAGACTTCGCATAAGAAGCCCAAAACAAACTCAAATTTCCTTCAAACAAGAGTCAAATACTCATCACAAAGATGGGATCATCTCCACATGATCTCTCAATCTCCCCTTGATGAGTATATTGACAAACACCGTGAAATAAGAAGTTGAGTTTGTAGAAGGCGACATGGTCCAAAGAATGAAAATAAAATTATGACCATGTCGACGGAGAGAACACTAGAGTAATAGAATAAAGAGCAAATTGATCTCCAAAGCTCTAGCAAGTTCCCGTAAAGAAATTTTCTCTTTTTTCTCCAATCTATTCTCCCCTTTGGCAATAAACACATCAAGTATGCAAGAGAGAATAAGTCATAATGATGGATGGAATGGTCGATTTGATTACTCAAAGTATGCGAGCCATGAGAATTATCCAAAATGACCAAAATGTATTACACCAAGCCATAACATACAAATATGCTATAAAGATCATGACTAAGTATGTAAAGTGAAGCTAAACAATGTAAGGTATAATCTGAATTTTAATTGAAGTGCTTAGCAAGTCAAGTCAAACAAGATTTTAGTCTAGCTAATGATATCCACAAATGATGCAAGCCATGCCAATGAGCTAAATGGAATCAAGAAGCTAGTGTTGAGCCAACTAGAGTGTCTTTTTAGTTCAAGGATGATACAATTGTTGAAGTACTTTGAATTTTTTAATTGAGCACTTTTGACATTTTTTTGAGATCTCATGATTGTTTTCAATCATATTTTGTCATGTGCTAGACCTCAAGCCTTATGCGATCATTCCAAGCGAGAAGCTTAAGGAAATGATCTTGGTCATCCAAAACTCCCACGAGTTCATGCCTTGTGCAATGGCAAGCCGTCTCATGAGAAAGAATTGGTGAGATCGGTTTTTACGCAAAAGAGATCTTTTGCTTTTAATAGATTGTACTAACTTATGTGTCATCAAGAAACTGTATAGCTCAATCTATTGCTCAACTAAGATTCAAGACTCAACTCGACCTATTTGACATGGCGAGAATCATAAAAGGATAACACAAGGTGACTAGTCTCAAATATGAACAAGACATGAATTAGGTCAAATTTGGCATTTTAATTAACCTATCATGGCAAAGACTTGACTACACATATAAAGTCATGATCGATTAGCAATGGAGCACAAATCATGGCAATGTGTAAAGCATTGAAAGCATGTCATAACCGGATAATAATCAAGGCTCAATGTGGTTATATTACAATGCGAGAATGCAATGCGAAAATCCACTCCCCAGAACCAAAGCAATAAAAATCAAGAGTCGGCAAATAAAGCAGAAAAGCAGCAGAGTCCTTAAAGCATAGATAAGATATAGAGGATACTATGGCTCGATCGACTCTCATCTACCCTATATGTCTCCGGACAACAAATTGTCGAGAAAAACGCACACTAGAGAGCAAACACGAACTGCTGCGAGGGTGGCCCAACCCTCGCTAGAACCTAAAAGAAGTGAGTGAGCTCAACCTAGTGAGATAAGAAACAGCTATCCTGAAAGCACAAGATAAGAGCAAGAAGTCTAAGCAACTCAGCAAGAGACACACTCTAACCTATGCTAGAAGGACTAAACCCAATGCACCCGAAAATGCGATGCAACAGTAAGGATACAGAAGCACAATTAATAAGATAAAGCAGTAAAGCCCAAAGCTCCCCCTCACAATAGTCCGTAAGGACAAACCACCCCAAGCTCTCCCGCAGAACTGAAAACCTCGTGCTATCCAAAGGCTTGGTGAAGATATCACCAACCGGTGGTCACTCTCACAACCGGAGCACGATGTCACCCTTCTCTACATGGTCTCAAGAAAATGATATTCGATATCGATGTGCTTGGTCCGAGAGTGCTTGCCTTGGGTTCTTAGCAATGCTAATCGCAGGCGTGTTATCGCAAAAGAGCGAACACGATCGATAGCAACCCAAAGTCCCGAGTCGAGACCATCCAAAGCACTTGGCTACAAAGAATCGGGCGCAAAGAACGTACTCGGCCTCTGCGGTGGATCATGCAACACCGCTTCCTCGAAGACCAAGAAACGAGAAGTGCCAATGAACGGCGGTGCCGGGTGCTCTTCCTATCTATCCTCACCGGCAAAGTCTCGCATCCGAATAGGCTCTAAGGGATAAGCAGGATGAGGAAGAGTACGAGATACCATAGTCAATGGTAGCTCGAAGGTACCAAAGATGCGCTTCACCACCGGCGATGAGATACGCGAGGAGAAGCTCGAAACCGGGCACAAAGACACACGAAAAGTGTATGTCCGGTCTCGAGGCGTTGAGGTACAAGAGAGAGCCAATCATACTTCAACTCTTTTTGGTCAAGCTGCTCATGCGTCCTCATCTCGGGTCAAGTGTGGTAGTAGAAGCCATCGAGTCGACACCGCTTTCCATCACTCATGTCGAGCGTCTCGGAGATCACGGGTGTACTTGCCTTGATGCAAGAAGGTACGCTCCAGTCTCGCTTGATTTGGAAGCCAAGGAAGAAAGTCAACTCACCCATCATGCTCATCTCAAACTCGGTGCTCATGACATCCGAGAACTGTGAAACTAGAGCATGAGAAGAGCGCCAAAGATAATGTCATCGACATAAATTTGGGCGACGAAGGTCATTGCTAAGCCGTGAATGAACAAGGTCTTGTCAACTTTACCCATCTCAAAATCATGTCTCAATAGATAGGACTTAAGCCTCTCATACCAAGCTCTAGGGGCTTGCTTAAGTCCATACAATGCTTTGGAAAGCTTGAAGACATGACTAGGGTATTTGGGGTTCTCGAAACACGGAGGTCGTTCGACATAGACTTCTTCCTCAATGAAGCCATTGAGAAAGGCACTATTGACGTCCATCGGTAAAGCTTGAAACCTTTAGAAGTCGCAAAGGCAAGCGAATTCTAATGGCCTCAAGACGAGCTACAGGGCAAAGGTCTCCTCGAAATCCGGACCCTCAACACAGGAGTACCCTGTGCAACCAGCCTAGCCTTGTTTCAATGACTACCCCATCCTCACTTTGCTTGTTCTTGAACACCCATTTGGTTCCAATGATATTTTGATCTCGAGGGGCTCAACAAGCGTCCGCACCTTGTTTCTCTCGAAACTCTCTAGCTCCTCATGCATGGCGTTGACCCAAGACTCGTCAGATAAAGCATGGCAAACGTCCTTGGGCTCAAAGGAAGCTACGAAGGCAGAGTGGAGACAGAAAAGTGACACGCCAGACTTGGAACGTGTGACTCGCTCAAATAGATCTCCAATCATCTCGCTCGTAAGGATGAGATTTTGGATATGTCTTGGAGGTCTGGATGAGATGAAGAAGTGGCCTCTACCTCGTTACCGACGGGTAGGAACAGAGCCACTAGCTCCGTAGAAGCGTAAGGTAAGGGTGGTCTCCTCGAGGTGCGGTGGAAGAAGGCACCTCAAGGGGTGGAGGAGGAACCGGATCGGGTGACAACCCTCATCTCCATCATCCTCATCATCCACGAAAATGGTCTCGGTCGCTCTAGTGAACCTGAGATATCGGGCCTAGTCCCCGGACTGGCCTCATCGAAAGTTACCTCACAGGTTTCTACCATTTTACTAGACTCGCAGCCTGGACCCTATAGGCCCGCCAAGAAGTCGAGTAGCCCGTAAAATGTCCATCACAAGAGCGTGACTCGAACTTATCTAGGTTCCGGACTTGAGATGAAACACTTGCAACCAAACACACGAAAATGAGAAACAGGCCTTTCGGTATCTTAACTCATAAGAAGTGCGGTGCAAGTGTGCCCAAGAAAAACTCGATTGGAAACATGGCACGCGTGGCTATAGCCTCACCCGTAACTTCCGCGGTGTAGAGTACTCATCAAGCATCGTCCCGCCATCTCGACCAAGGTGCGGTTCTTCCTCTCCACAACGCCATTCTGCTGGGGACGATGGAGAAGAGCGGTGCTCTACACTGTCTCACCACGTAAACTCTCAAAGTAGGAATTCTTGAACTCCGTGCCATTGTCATGCGGATCGCTCGTAAGACACCGGAAGCTCAACAAAGCCTCTTGAAAAGACCTCGAAAATATGTAAACGTCTCATCCTTGAGGCTAAGAAAACACCCAAGAGTACCTCGAATAGTCATCGACCACAACAAGAACGCACCACTTCCCTCCTGCCGACCGCACTCGAGCCGGTCCAACAGTATCCATATGGAGCAAGCGTCCGGTGCATCGGTCATAATGGCTCGTGGACCGAGGATGAGAAGCGGCAACCATCTTGCCGTGTAGGCATGGAGCGCAAACAAGATCTTTGACCATCTTGAGTTTCGCGGACCACGAATGAGATCGTGGCGCTAACTTTCGGGTCAAATGGTCAAATCCAATATGACCAAGTCTCCTATGCCGAAGGAAAGATCGCGGGACTCGAAGCAAGCAAACAACGGAGAGGATCACCGGAAGACTCGGAAAAATCAGCACGAAAGATCCTCCCAAAGCGAGAAATCCCAGAAACCGGACTACAGAAGAATCAAGAATTTTGCGCTTGTTTTCTTAAAACTCACCTCGAAATCGTCATCGGTGGTGAGAGACTGAAAGCAAATTGTACCGCACTTACTAACCAAGGCAACATCTTTTAAAACAAATGAATCATTAATGCAAGACTGTACCTTTGGCGATGACTCGCCTGTAAGAGGCGTCTCCAAGGTGATCGTCTCATCACACGGAGCTCGGGCAAGGAAGAAAACCAGCGGAATCTCCTGGTCATGTGTCGTGAACACCGGAGTCTACAAGCCAAACATTTCCCTTCCACCCTGCGTGAACACGAGTCAACAAGAGAGCAAAGTCTCGATCTTGGGATAAATCAACATAGATTTTGGCACCCAATCTTGAGTCACACGTCGGCGTAAGAAGTAGTCACACACGTGACCTCTAACTACCCTCGCCTCAGTCGCTCAAAGCGGAAGGTCTATGTGCGAACTGAAGGCATTCTTTGGGTCCGACCACTGCGGGAGAGCGAGTCTGAGCACCCAAGCGACGCGATCACACCGCTGGTAGCTATCTCGATGGAAGCGAGATCTACCCTCGGGACGGCGGAAGTCACGACCGAGAGGAGCACGAGGACGAAAAACGAAAACTCAAAATACCAAGTCCCGGTGCTGCCCAAAGCTACCAACAAGAGCAAACCTAGACCTCGTGTTGGTCTTAGGTGCACTCAAGGTGCAGGGCTGACCACGAATACGCCTAAGAGACTCGGCACGGTCTCTTCGCGATCTTGGCGTGCTTGAAGCATTGGTCAATCGATGCCCATCCTTCGACGAAGGTGCAATGATACCGCCTCCGGGGTCAAGTAGCATGAGATGGCTTCGCCGAGAGGTCAAGCTGCGGTGAAATCACCTTGTCGTCGAAATCCCTTGGACAAAGCCCACGATCTAAATTGAACTTTCTTGTTCTTGGGCTTGACCTCGATCACACCTGCGGCTATGGGTGCGAGCACGGCGGTGGATGTTTTCTCACATCCTCACGGAAATTATATCCTAGACCTGTTTGAACTTGCAAATTTTGATTGGTCTAGAATAAGATTGAGATCCTTCTTGCCTCCTACAAATTTCTCGAGAGTGTTCATAAGGTACCGACACTCCCGAAAGAGAGAGGTGCAAGAAGAGCAAGGAGGAGGAGAAACAAAGAAGGTAAGGGAGCAGGAGAACAACCAACATACAATGTACTTGGTTAATTTATTTTGTAATATGTATGAACAAAAGATGTTTTGGCGTGTTTTCGGGAGGAGCCACCGACAGCCACGCCTATATAGATGTCGGGTATCCGCGTGGGTTGAGCGGCTTATGCGGGGTCAGCGGAGGTTGTGCTATGTCTGTCAAAAGTATAACATTAAGTTAGTTTGAACTCAAAATATGAGGTACATCAAAGAAATTACAAGCAAAACATATGATAAATTAAAGTAAAACATGACCAATTATAAAAATTTACGGGACTACCATTGAGAGACAAGGAACATGTAATATATTGGAATCCACTGAGGCCAGCATACGATGTGGTTACATAGCAACTACTTGGTTATTACGGTGTCTGGATAGTATGCACTTCTTGAGTAGTGTGACTAATCTATCGGGTCATTCGGTCATGTTGTGTGCAAAGATGACTCGTTGAGCCACATGTTGCATGAAGCGGGGCGTTTAGTCACATCACGTCCTGTGCAAAGCTAGCTCAATGGGTCACGTCATGAGAAAAGTTGCCTCGTTGGGTCACGTCATTGCGAGCTACCTCATTGGGTCACGTCATTGTGGCTACCTCGTTGGGTCATGTCATTGCAAGCTACCTCATTAGGTCACATCGTTTGGCTACGTTGTTGGGTCATGTCGGTCGAATAGTTGATTCGTTGGGTTACGTCGGTGCGGCGCAAGCAAACACATGACCGTTGTTGAAAGCATCTCCCCTGCAGGGCTATAAAATGCCGCCCATCCCCTTAAAGTAGGGCACTCGACCCTACCAACTATGGAAGAACTTTCTCCGTCCTGGGTAACATACCATGGCTGATCTTTGAGGGCCGGTAACGAGGTCTCGCAAAACCTTTCCCTCGAAGCGACTTGACTAACCATCGGTTGGTGCCAAACAAGCGAGCTCAGCGGTGGGGCAATGGAACCTGAGATGGATGTGGTGGTGTAGATCTTGACGACCAATTCGACAATGGATGATGTTTGAGAGACCATGTAAGGTCATCCCATGTGTATGATGAGTAATTGACTTGACTTAGGAAGTCGAGTTTGAGTTGTTTGGTTCGGACCATGTCGTTGCGAGGTGCAGCGAGCTCGGTCGGACTTGGTCAAACTTTGATAGGTTTAGGATGATTATTACGATGATTTGATAGGTTTGGGCTTAATATTGTGTCCTTGAAGCCATTTATGCTTTCATGTTTAGATGCGGTGCTATGTGACGGTTTGCTTATACGTGGTTGCGAGGACTTGAGCTAGGTCATGGTGAGCGTGGGAGGACCGGGACTAAGCACGGGAGGTGTTGAGTTCAGACGGTCGGAGGCGTCGAGGATGAGGCTGGCGGGTGGTTGCGAGCAGGAGGCGAGGCGGGCTGGAGCTACGGGTGGACACGATGGGCAGCAGCGAATGGATCGGGACTAGACTCGGGAGGAGTCGAGGTTGAGACAGTCGGATACCGATTGCGATCGTGTGCGGCGAGACGAGCCAGGACTTCTCGGAGGAGTCGGTCCGATCGGTCGGTCAGTGCGGTCATGCGTACCACGACAAGGCGCGAGCTTCCGGAAGGTGCGGGAGGGCCGTCGGTAACCATGAGCTACAAGCGGGAGGCGGCTCCGTTAGGGTTTAGCCGCGTAGCGGGTTGGAACCCGTTAGCCAAGAACTATAAATAGGTGTTGGGGCTGCATACCCCTTTGAGGTTTTATTGCTCTCCATTTGTGTGTGTTCTTCCCAAGAAGCATGTGAGGCTCTTGGTGTTTTGAGGATTGAGAGGAGGATGGATTGAGAGTCTTGTAATCTTTCTTGTTCTAATGTCCATGCGTGTCGGGACTCTTTTGTTTTATTTTCTCTCCATGAATCCATTGGTGAAAACCTGTGTTGAGATGTGATGGCTTATTGCATTTCTCTGAGTTTTGCTTTGCATTTCTTCAGCTCTTTCTTGTTTGGATTCCTCTGCTGGTTCTTTGGTGAGTAAAGATCTTGATGAAGTGTTGCAGATTTACTTTATCTCTGGTAGGAATTGATACTCAAAGTCTTTGGCTAATGTATTCCCGAGAGAAAGTCCATTCATCACCATTCTCTCAAATGTCCAGCACTTCTCTTTCTCTTTTGGGTTTGAATGCAAAAATATTGTGCTCAAGTGTGTGGCTTCTATAGATTATTTTGAGCTACAGTTCCTTCATTCTGAGACCACTTCCTAGCAGAAATCAATGGTCTTTTGTTTTCTTCCTCTATCCTTTATTGTCTATTTTCTCTTCTAGTTTAGTCTCTCTGGTTAAGTCTGTTTATTTTTGGGCTTCTGTGTATTGACTGCTCGAGACTGTTTCTTGCCAGTTTACTCTCACAGTCTCAGTCAGTTCTCAGTTCTTAACAATCTGATGTCTCTTGTTCTGTCTTTCTGCAAATCTGTTTTCTTTTTAAAGATCTTCTCCTTCTAAAGTTTGGTTGGCCATTCAGTTCCTATTTTCTGAAGCTCAGGTTTCGGTTGGTAGTCTCTGTGTTTTCTGTTCTCTTTTCAGTTTTACTGTACCGACTTTTGTCAGTCAGTGTCTTTCTTTTTCCTTTCAGTTTCTCTTTTCTGCTTCTTGTTGTTCCTATCTGCTTGCAGATTTTGTTTACATCTGGAGCCTCTGTTTTCGGTGGAGACACAGCTACAGCTTCGGCTGGCTGCTGTTTCAATCTTCGCAGCAACATTGTGCTTGGTGTTCTTCTTCTGTTTTCAGCTGGCTGCATTCTGTTTTCAGGAGCAAAGCAGATTTCTTTTGATAGTCCGACAGCTCACTCTTCTGTTAAACCTAGACAGTCAGTTTAGCCAGTATTGCAGGTTTCAGCACTTGATTTTCCTGGGTAAAATCTGTATTCAAGTCTTTCTCTCAACTGGCTGCCTACGGCATTTCTTTTGCTCCCTCATCTTACTGCCAAAACTAATTCCTTGCTTCTGTCTTCGGTAGTATTTATTTGGTCCCTTTTGTGTCTTATTTTGTATGTCTCAATTCTCGGAATTGGCAAGAGCGACATTCACCCCTCGTCGCCATTTCGGTCCTACAATTGGTATCGAGCGGTTAGCTCTTCTTGATAGATCTTTAACGGTCTCAAGAGCCATGGTGACGGACAAGTACTCGACCAAGCCCCGATCTTAGATGGGATGGATTTTCCATTTTGGAAGAGTCGGATGAGAGACCTACATCGAGCTCGAGGCTCGCCATACGGAGAAAGGTCAAGGTCAGGTTGTTGTTCGGTGATGAGAACATCAATGCCGAGAATATGGCGATGTTGAGGCAAGCGCAAGGGTGAGAACATTATCATTCGGGGATTGACGAGCGAATTTGATCGCATCTCTCACGGCGTCGACCTTCGACATTTGGGTGACCCTCAATGCTTACCATGAGGCACCACCCAAATAAAACGATGCGACAAGACCGTTCAGCGAATCTGACAAATTCGAGATGCTTTTGGTGAGTCCCTTGATGAGTGCTTTTCTCGCTTTCACAAGATTTTGAGCAACCTCAGAGTCGGTCTCACATACTCAACTGGATAGCGGCTCAACAAATTCTTCTGCACTTTCGATCTTGGGTTTGGGAGATGAAGGTGACTACCATCAAGGACACCACGGACCTCTCGACCACGACTCTTGGCGCTTTTACTGGTGCCTCAAGACTCACAGTTGACATAGTCTCTCGTGGTCGAGTCTCGGTCGATGGCACTAGTCACCGATCCGCCGATTTGGTTCTTCTGGATTCTCTTTGCGGGTTCTCCTATGGCTCTACGTAGCGTGGCGATGATCGGTTAGGCGTAGAGGGATGAACGCAGCCCTCGGCTCGGAAGTTCTCCCATGCTTACAAGTGGAGGACGGAAAAAGAGGACGGTGATTTGCTTTGGTGTGGTGGCCCCAACCACATTCGAACAAGCACCCCAGGCGGGGAAGGGCAAAGGAGACTACGGGGTTCGGGCAAAGCGACTACCCGACAAGAACATAACAAAGCCCCGGCTCAAGCATAGAGCAAGAAGGCGTTCGCGACCTTGGGAAGGCTAAGCTCTTCCACTGCGTCTCGGCGCCTTGATGACCTCGACCTCGGTGGAGGGGATGGGCGGCGACGACGGGGCGGGTGACCAAGACCCCAAGCGAAGCGACTTCTCGGCATGTGCTTCATGGCCCTCGGTGAGCGAGCAACGAGCTCTACTCAGAACTCAGGCAAGGTATACTCATCTTCACGACCGACAATGATGCCTTTCTTAAGCTAGGTAAATTTCATGCTAGATCTAGAGCTAGATGTGGCGAGTTGGAGAAGAAAATAGATAGATTGTCACGAAGCTTACTTCACTTATATCGCTCCCTCCGTGACAAATGTGATGCATGCCCTCCTTTGCTTGGAGATATGAAGAGTTAAGGACTTCTTATGATAGTGTGACCTACGAGCTAGATACTCTTAAGGTGGAGAATGTTGATGCGCTATTGAACTAGAAATGACTAGGATTATTGTTCCTTCATCGCTATTGAGACTACTTTACGCACCTCTTGTGAAGATAAGGACAATGCTTTTAGGGTCTTTACACTATGCTTCTCGATCTGCCCAGAGTCTTGTAAGCGCAATAATCGAAGATAAATCTAAAGCAGGCGGATCATAAAATTGCTGATCTACAAGGCGTGTTACTAGAGCCCATTTCTTCATGTTCGAATTGTCCAAAGTTAGCTGCTTGAACTTGAATACATCTCCAACAGTTTCAAGAAATGATTGACACTAATAAGAAAATGGCTCGGTTTGCGACTAAGGATCTGTTAGCTCACCATGCATTAGGCGTAATAAACTAAAACTTAAATTGATTGCATTGGATGAAAAATGTGAAGCTAACTAAGGACCTTCTAGAAAACCACCTTGTGCTTGTAGTGTGATTGTGGAGAAGGGAGAAGCCCGGGTAAGGTAGAGGCCCTGGCGCAAACCAACACTGCTAGGTGAGACTATTCCTTACGAGTGGTGCACAAGCGGTCTTCCCTGCTGGTTGTTCTTGATCCCTTACCTTCTGTCTCTTCTCCTTCTTGCTCTTCTTGCACCTCTCTCTTCGGGGTGTCGGTACCTTATGAACACTCTCGAGAAATTTGTAGGAGCAGAAGAAACTCAATCTTATTCTAGACCAATCAAAGATTTGCAAGTTCAATCGGGGTCTGGGATATGATTTCCGTGAGGATGTGAGGAAGCATCCACAATAGGTGCTCGGACCGTGGCCGTGGGGTGTGATTGAGGTCAAGCCAAGAACAAGAATGTTCAATTTAAATCGGTGGGCTTTCTTCAAAGTTTACGACGACAAAGTGACTTCTGCTTGGACCTCTCGAAAAGCCATCTCATCTACTTGACCTCTCGAGGCGAGTATCATTGCTACAATGAGAAGGATGGACATTTGATTGACCATTGCTTCAAGCGCCAAGATCGGCGAAGAGGCCGTGTTGAGTCTCTTAGGCGTGTCGAGGTCAGCCCGGACCTTGAGTGCACCTAAGACCAACACGAGGTCTAAACTTACTCTTGTTGTAGCTTTGGGTATCGAGGACTTGGTTCTTAGGGTTTTGTTTTTCGTCCTCATGCTCCCTCTAGTCGTGACTTCCGCCGTTCTAAGGGATCTCGCTTTCCCGTCGAGATGGCTACAGCGGCGAGATCGTGTTGCGGTGCTTGACTCGCTCTCCGTGGCGATCGACCCGGCCAACGACTTGGTCTGTTCACGGACCTTACCTTCTTTGAGCAACGAGGCGTAAGTAGTTAGAGGTCGGTCGTGTGTGACTACTTCTTACGCTCGGTGTGACTCGATCTTGGGTTCCAAAATCTATTTTGATTTATCGATGTTGAGACTTTGCTCTCTTGTTGACTCGGGCTCGTGGCGAGGAAAGGAAAGGTTTGGCTCGTGAACTCGGGTGTTCACGACATATGGAGAGATTCCGTTAGTTTTCTTCCTTGCCCGTGCTCTGGGTGATGAGGGATCACCTTCGGAGATGCTTCATCTGGGCGTGTCGCCAAAAGTGCGATCTTGTTAATGATTCTTTCATTTTGAAAGATGTTGCCATGGTTAGTAAGTATGGTATAATTTGCTTTCAGTTTCTCGACTTCTGGTAGCGGTTTTGAGGTGAGTTTAACAAAAACAATTGCAAAATTCTTGATTCTTGGTGAAATCGGTTCTGAGATTTCGTTTTGGGAGGATCTTCGTGCTGATTTTAGGGTCTTGGTGATCCTCTCGGTGTTTAGTTGCTTGAGTCATGACATTTCCTTACGGCATAGGAGACTTGGTCATATTGGTTTGACCATTTGACCGAGTTAGCGACCACGATCTCATTAGTGGTGCGCGAAAACAAGATGGTCAAAGATCTTGTTTAGCTCCATCTGAAACGGCAAGATGGTTGCCGCCTCTCACCCTCGATCACGATGACTATGATGGTGCCGGGACAGTTGCTCCACATGGACACGATCGGACCGGCTCGAGTGCGGTCTGCGGGAGGAAGTGGTATGTCCCAACAATCACCAATGCTCTTCAAGCAAATCAATAACCAAATTGATTCGAGACTATCTTTATTGCAACATCTCCGTGGATTTACAATGTGCCCTCACAAGCACCCCTAAAATCCTTATCGTGAAAGCCCTCTCAAAACCAACACTAAAAGTCCTTCACCAAAGCCTTCACAAAAGCCACACAAATCCTCACGTTAGCACTTAGCTTCTCTCTGCTTTTATAGGCTAACGTCCCAAACCATACACGGCTCAAACATGAACACAACACTTATCTCTTCCAAAACCAAGGGACCCGAAACCTTTCCAAACACAGGTTTATTTAAACTATCAATTTTCTCAGTTATGGACTCCATCCATAACTCCTAACTCACCACGTGACGAAGTCTCCAGGATAGCACCTCCTGTATGTAACATCCCAAAAATTTAAATTTGGAACTGTAAAGCTTTTGAATTATTTTTGACATATATTCTATTTGAATTTGGATTTTTATGGTGTTTATTAAATTTTGGTTGAGGTTCCACCAATTGGAAATCTATGAAAAAGACAAAACAAACATTAGTAATGCCATAAAAGGAAATATGCAAATAATAGAAGACTAAAAATTTAAATACGAATCTGAAAAGATGATCCATTGAAAAGGGAGTACAGCTTGAGCCCAAAAATTTGGGAATTCTATTTTAGGGTTGCAAAAATAAAAAGATAAGCAAAAATAAAATATAGATAAATAATAAAGATGAAGAAGTATATGCAAATAAATTCTTCATACAAAATTTAATATAAAGATAGGCTTGAAATATATATAAAATAATAATAATAATAATATAATAATAATAATGATAATAATAATAATAAAGAAAAGAAAAGGCCCGTAGGCCTAACTAGCAAACCTAGCCCCTTCACATATGTTCTTCTTCCCCCCTCTCTCTCGCTGAGCCGTAGAGCTCGCTCGCTTTGCCGCCGCCATTGACCCCACCTCTGTGGGGCTTGGACGGACGATCGTCGGCTTGAGGCCAGGGTTGGCGCGCACTCCACCACGCCAATCGGGCCCCACCGCCGCCCGGCAGCTTTTCCTCCGCCCGCTACGTCGTGTCACGCGGCTGGCGCCTCTCTGCCGCACGACGCTTGCGCGGCGTCGGTAGCGAGCCATCATGCTCGAACCTTTTCCCCGGATCCTCCGCCTTTGCAACGCCCGCACTGCTACTACACTGCCTCCGCCGTTCGCCGATGCGACCGCACGGGTGGAGTCCCGATGCCATCCCTGCCCGCTCGGCTATGAGAACCACCGAGCCCGCCATCACTCCCCCCACACCCCACACTCCCTTCCACCGCCAGCAATTGGGCCCCCATCTCTCCCAAGCTCGCCGGCGCACTCTTCTTCCCCACGGCCGGCCACCGAGCTTCCCGATGATTCCCACCGAACTAGCCCAATTCCTTCTTCCCGAACCATCCTCGGAGCACCGCATAACTACTCCCGACCTCCCCCGAGCCTCTCGTTGCCCGTACCTCATGGGCGCCAAGCTCCTCCCCACGCTCACCGCCGTCGCACGCCGTTGGCCCGCTCCGAAGTCTCTCGGTCCTCATCGGCACCACCCTCGGCACCCTCTCGGCACCAGCAACGCATTTTGGAGGTCGCCCGTTCCTCTTCGGCCGCCCCTCGCCGCCGACGCCACCGACCGTACCCGCCCCGAGCTTCCTCTGTTTCCAGGCGTTGCCCTCTTCGGTTTAACTGACTCCCTTCGCATTCTGCTGTCAGGTAACACCCCCGAGTCAATTGGTTAGTCACGCACGCATTCAAACCGGAAACCCGGGTTCAATTCCTCTCAGGCTGCAATATCAGTGAAGGATCATTTTTTTTGAACAATTGCCGGCAATATCGGTGGAGGGCAAATTAGGAAAAATCAGAAATAAATGTATATAAGATGCTAAAATTTATTTCAGTATAAAGGAGCTTAATAAATATTCAATGATGGATTAAAATTACTTGTCAGTAGCTAATATGCCTTTAACATTTATATTAAAGCTTAATTCCTAACTAAGGCACGACGAGGCATTGATTAGAAATATTGTGTAGATTTATGCTCTCATGACGATCTAGTAAATAAAGATTGCCCAAAAACAATAAACCATGACCCCTTTCATAATAGTAAATGTTATGAAAATTTTTGCAAAGTTTAAACCATAAACCATTGTCTTTATGCCCTAACTTTAACATACCATCATTAAACAAATCCCCTTGGTAGATTTAACTAATAGCCATATTAAAATATGAACTCGTATAACAAGCCTTGTTAGATAAATAAATTTAAATTAAAAATAACGCTGAGCCTAATCATAATTGAAGTATAGACGAAATGATAATGTGCCATAAACTAAATCTTAGCATTGGATTTGGCAAATAATAAAATTAAGCATGATTAAAAAATAGCAAGCTAGGACCTGTATAAATGGATCCTAACTCAAATTAAACTATGCCTAGTAATATCTAAGGATGCATAAAATGTTGTACCACAAAATGCTATAAGATCAGACCCTAAGATTCGGTAAGCTAAAAAATATATACGTCGCTTATATATACCCTGAATATTGGTGCTCGATAAAATAATACCCACTAAACTTGTACATCAATTCATAGGTCTAAACTTAACTCATGGAACTTCCTTGATAAAATACAAAAATTAATAAAAGAGGTTATTAATAGAAAGATCGAGTTATCGTATTCTCCCACCGATTTTGCCTCGAATCACCCATTAACTCACAACAAAGCTAAATTGAGTTTAATCGGATTTGTTTGAATCTTTTGAGTTATTTGTATTTATTTGGATTCAGTTGTTTATGCGTAACTAGAAATTGGCGTACTGAAGATTTAATGGATCAAGCATGATCAAGAGCGAAGTGAAGATAAAGATCGGAAGCTCAAGAGAAAGTATTGTGTGAGCTCAAGACCGCGGTAAAACCGCACAAGGCGAGTCAATACTTTGATCATTTTGAACCTACATTTTTCTGCAAATTACTTTTGTTTAGATTATCAAATTGAATGCTATTATTTTATATACAAATACATGTTTAATTTAATATCCTAGTCATATGCCCATGTTTACCTTGATTTATATTACACCCCTTTTTGAATACTTGATTATGTGAACCTTGTCACCCTAGCAAAATTATGATAGTAATCTTTCGAAAATAAGTCCGTAATTATATGCCATGCTTAGTATTGCTTAGATATTCATGGGCGTGAGAACGCCCAAGCATCACTTTTAAACATGAGAGAATTTGGTTGGGCAGTCATGGTGGTAATGAATGATATGTGATGGATATGATTATTTTATGCTCCCAAAAACCCCAACTTACTTAAATATCTGGGCGGATGGTTTGGGGGCTGGTGTGTGGTGCAGTGGAAGCACAAAATTGTTAGTGGTAGAACCGCCCAGATACCTCTAAGGACCGAATCTTATCATGACCTCCCATGTAAAACAGTGCAACCACAAGTCTGTAAATTACAACTTGGCCTAGTAGATTTACCGAACCCTGAAAGTCATCCTCACAGGAGGAGGTGAGGTAGTGCAAGCGGTCAGGAAGAGGTCGGGAAATTTCTATGTATTATATTTTTAAATGATGATAATACTTCTCACCAAATCAAAGGTCAGGAAGAATAAACAGAGGTGTAAAGAAGGAGATAGTTGTTATGGTAAAAATATAAAAGATGCTGGTGGATTTATGTCGATAAAAAAGGGAAACGATGATGTGGATTCTGGGAGTAAACTGGTGGAGTCTAAATGAATATATAGGCTAGGTAGATGATTTAAATAATTCTTGGAGAATTAGGGAGTGCAAAGGTAATTGCTGGGCTACGACACTGATAATCAATATAAATTCTTGGGATATGTTGGCGATAATGAGATTAATAGGATTTGATTAAATACTAGATGGATGAATTGAATTTTTTGGAAACTTGGGGATAGGATAATTGGGGTATAACCTTGATCATTGATATTCTTGGTGGAGGTGTACTAGTGAATTAATTAGAGATAGATAATAAGGTGGATTATAGGAAGAACCAATTTATGGTTTTGGGGATCAATGACCGAAACGATTGGAGGGTTAGGAAGTCCTAATACGAATGATTTTGGTGGAATAAAAAGTATTTATGTTAGGGGATTATTAGAAATTACGGGGTGAAGAATGGATGAATAGCAATCACAAGATTGGATTACTAGAAATTCATGATACAACAGATATTGGTGGATACAAAATAAAGGACACCAGATTTGTATTAGAATGAGGAGCTAATTAAATTACTGAATAATGAGCCTAAGATTGGATATATGAATTGGTGGTGGATATTCGGACTCATATATATGAGAGTGGTCACTTCGATTCGATCATTGAATATTTTGGATAATGCAATGGAATTATTTGATCGGCGGGTCATAAGTAAAGGTATTGGATTATCATTAGGTTGTGTAATTACCAAGTTGGCAAACAGTGGATCTAAAATCGGAGTTATATGGCTATGAAGAAATTTGAGATTGAACGAATAAATTTATGGGGAAAGTTAGGATTATGTGAGAATCAGACACCCATGGCTAGATTGATAAGATGGTAGGTGATAAAATGGAAAGCGTATAATCGGTGGATTAGATAAGTGATGACACTCGTTGTTCGGAGCTTTAGACATCAATAATAAAACCCTGATTAAGTAATAAGAGTAATGCGAAGAGCAATTTTTGGCAAATAAAACAACACAAGCCTCTCCATTGATTAGCCATGCATACTATTATTTGCATCTTGTGTATTGGCTCGCGGAGCACGGTGGTTAGTGTGCTCACACTCGCTCTCACAACAAATCTAGAATCAAGAATTAGGACACTGCGCCTCAGCAACACCATTGGTCATGATGACAAAGAAGATGAAGATGTCAAGGGCTAGGTCGCGAACCTCCAGTTGGCTGCCTGTAGGCATGTCCTGAAGGTCCCACCTGTGTGTTTCGTTTTCCGCTGCTGCAATTTAATGATTTCGGCCTAATCGGTCCATGTGTAAGTTTACTATTTTATTTATGCTTCCGCATGGTATGTTTTTTATATTCATTTTCTATATCTGTGAGCACTATCTACTGATCCAGGGAATAATGCAATAATCACAGAAGATTCCGGATGTAAAATTGGGGTCTGACACTGTATCATTATCACGCATCATCACCTTTCATGTCAAAGCCTCCTGGACCGCATCGCCCGTAGCTTCTCCATGAAATACCACCTTTGATCTCCACATGCTTTAGTGTGAGCCCGACGACCTCGCATGATATCCTCGACCACCTGGACCTCGGACTTCCTTATCCTAGTCCCGGTCCTCCTTGTCACCGACCATGACCATCTCCAAGCCAACATGTACATACAAAGACCAAAGAAAATTTTTCTCAGCAAAAGTTTTTACCAACTTGACTGTCATTAGTCCACACACTCAAAACACACCATCGTATATCCATAGACAAGAACCAAACCATCCATTAGCATTAAACATATTAGTCATGACCACACATCCCATCGCTTTCGAGAAATCAATTTCAGACTACTCATTTCGACCGGTTATGCCCTCCATGCAAAGTCCAGGCGCTAGCTCATCGAGTACTCGAAAACACCAGAACTCAGGAAAAACTATCACTCTGAACACTTAGGAAAAACAAGCATAGCTACCAACCAGATCGCTAAGTCCGTGACTACTGATCACAAAGTCTACAGCTACCCATCACCGACCAGGTACTGTTGCAACAACTAAGGAGTGCCGACTAGGTACTGTAGCGTCGACCATCGAGTACCCACCTGATACTGTAGCACCGACCATTGTCCAGTCACTTTCACTTCCGACTAGTCCACTAAAGCTCACGACCCCAACCATCCAAGTTGAAGCCTACCAACTACTGACTGTAGTCCTTTATATTCTGTTCAATATGTCATACGATCAATTCCTCATAGCATACACCGGTTCACTATCTTACGACCGGTTCACTGTTCGAGGTCGAAGGCTCCGATTACCTGTCGTGGTCATTATACCTTGATCGTTCAATCATGGTCGACTTTCCTTGGTCGATCTACCATGATCAGTTTATCGTGTGATTAATAAATCATAGATCAATCTGTGATTAGAATCAACTACGATGCAACTGACCAAATCATGGCATTGCAGTGAATACAATATCAATCTAGATTGAATTATGGAATTGTAATGCGTAGTAGATTCGTTGAGGCTTCCATACCTTTCAACTTGTAGAGCGGTATGTGTTGATAACATGTTGAGAAATAATAATCACCAATACAATCCACGCAACCAACCACAGAGAATCAATAGAGAATAATTGGGAAGAACACCAGAGAAATGAAGTCTTTTATTAATCTCAAGACCTCTTTCTACATAAGCTTGTCTATGTATAGTCAAAACCTCAAGGGTATTTTCGGTATTTGTCCACCAACGTAACCTAATAGGTTTCGTAACAAATTTTGTTGTTTCAGTTGTCAAATGCCATGTATGATCTGTATTTTGTACGTGTATTGTTCTTTTGAATAAAAAGTTATTGGTTATTTAAAACGAGAAAACATAATAGGAATCAGGTATCTTTTCGAATAATATGAAAGGCAAACAAATTCAAGCTGAATAGGATTCGAACCTGAGCGGTGGGGATGATGGTGGTGTACAGTCACATTCACACCTAGGGGCGGATGCACGTTAGCAATAGGGGGCATAGGCTCTAGACCGATTTCAATTTTATTGCTTAGAGTCCAAATTTACACAGTGTGTGCCTCGACATACCAAAAACTTGTGCCCCATATGACAAGGACTACATCTATCTAAAAGAAAGAAGGCTTAAAACACGTTGACAAACAGGAGGAGAAAAGAAAAGAAAAAACACAGGACGTTGACAAAGCAAGACACTCCCTAAAAAATATGTGTAATTTGAAATTGGTAAAACACAACATATCATCCAACCGTGAAAAGAGAACAAAATAACAGGGGCTACTTGAATCGATCGAGCGTGGGCCACCAGTCGGTCCAGCCCAAGCCAACACCAGCCCAAGGTCCAAGCCAGCCAAGTAGCCAACGCCGGATCCAAGTGACGTTTAACCTACCTTCCCTTGTTCCCCATGCGGCACACCATGCATGCAACCTTTCGTCTACAGTAGTGATGAACTCGGTGTCGGAGCTGCCGTCAACTAGGAGCACACCTGCCGCTTCTTGCCTATGCCTGTGTGCGTCGGATGGTATGGTTAGATTTCTTGCTTTGTTAATCTCACTACGCACGCATGCAAATCGAGTAAACCTCAATGTATGTATGTATGTTGTATGCAGTATGGCTGACGGTCATGGCAATAGGTGAGGTCGTCCACTCGTTGTCTCATCCTGGCTCCTTGCTTTCAAAGTTCAAATGTTCAATGATCTTCATAGCTAACGAAGTAACAATCAGCCGATCAAAATAGGTACTAAATTTTGTAATTTACATTTTAGGGTTTCAATTATATGATCTTTAAAATATTTGTGGGGCAGGGCTTTAATATTAGAATGTCCTATTTTGATTTTTGCAACAATTAAATTAGGAAATTTTTCAATGTATTTTAATATCAATTTAGTATGTTCTAACTTTCAATAATTGTCATCTCCCCATGGTAGGTAATCCGTAGTCATTGAGCTATTTCTAAAAAGAAAGGAACCAGGTTCAAGTGCAAATGCTACGAATACAAAAAGTCTATAAATCAATTGGGAAGAGGAGATTCAGTTTGATCCAAGTAAAAAGAATAGACGACTATCTCCCCAATCAGAAAGATGTGGTAAAAATAAAGTATTTGGATAATAGTCCTTGTCAATCTCGTACATATGATTTTCCATATACAATGTTTGGAAAGAAAAAGTAAAGATTTCACCCTGCATCATTTGATCAGTATGGCAGTTGACTTGAGTATAGCGAGTCCAAAAATATAAAATTTAGAACGTATTACTATCTACTACATTATTGATGGATACATCAATAAATACACGCATAGAGTATGAGGCCCCCGTATTATTTTTGTTCTAGATCCGTCACTGTCCACACCATCTGAGCTAGGCTCAGTTTCTTAGTTCTTGATTATGCAAGTGGTTAGGAAGAATGGCTAAGAAAGTGTGATACGTTGAACTCGGTTGGTCTGAGTGTGTCGAAGATTGGCAGCAAACAAAATACCCCCTTAATTTGCACATTTGGTAGAAAATCAAACCATTTTTGAAAATTTATGCATTAGTTACCCAGTTTCTTCTTAAGATAATGACGTGAAGGGATAATTCCTTGAAAGATGTGTGGAACAAACAGTTCGGTAGAATCATGAGACATAAAACCCAATCTGGCCCCCGCACTCCCCATAATCCCGAAATTGTCCCCCGGTGCCGCGAAATGGCAAGTTTGGCCTCTTGGCGCGCTGGGAGACCGCGGAGGGGCTAGGCACGCCTCGTGACCACGCGAAGGTCACACGGCGAATGGCAGCGCCAGGAGAGGTGGCGCTCTCGGAGCGCATGCAAGGGGAGGTGGCGCGCCCCCCGGCCACGCGAGGAGGGGCCCCGCAACGCCAATCAATTCTTAAAATATTTTTTATTTGTAAATTTGTAAAAATAGCAAATGGGCTCAAAAATTATAATTTTTTTGTAGAGTCTTTGGATACAATGTACTCACTTGCGTAATTTGTTTCGTAAATGTAACCTTTATGAATTATTCCTAAAAATTTATGCTAGTATGTTGTTTGTAGGAATTTTTAATGTAGTACATGAAGTCCGAACATTGCAAAAAAATTTGGAGGGCTCTTTACATAATATACATGGTTATGTAAATTTTCTAGAATTTTTTCTGGAATTTCTGAACATTATGCACGTCGTTTTGGCCTAGTGTGCTTGGTTGTGTAATTTTTTTTTGATAATATGACTGTTATGTATTATCCTCAGAAATTAATTTACGCATACTCTGTTACGAAATTTTGTAATATAGAAAATGAAGACAAATTGTGGAATTTATTTTGAAGGCTCGTTATACAATGTACTTGGTTAATTTATTTTGTAATATGTATGAACAAAAGATGTTTTGGCGTGTTTTGCCGGAGGGGCCACCCCGAACGCCCACGCACAATAGCAGTGTCGGGTATCCCAGCGTGGGTTGAGCAGCTTGTACAGGGTCAACTGGAGGTTGTGCTATGTCCTGTCAAAAGTATAACATTAAGTTAGTTTGAACTCAAAATATGAGGTACATCAAAGAAATTACAAGCAAAACATATGATAAATTAAAAGTAAAACACATGACCAATTATAAAAAATTTACACGGGACTACCATTGAGAGACAAGGAACATGTAATATATTGGAATCCCTGAACCGACGCGCATACGATGTGGTTACATAGCAACTACTTGGTTATTCTGGTAATCTGGATAGTATGCACTTCTTGAGTAGTGTGACTAATCTATCGGGTCATTCGGTCATGTTGTGTGCAAAGATGACTCGTTGAGCCACATGTTGCATGAAGGCAGGCCGTTTAGTCACATCACGTCCCTGTGCAAAGCTAGCTCAATGGGTCACGTCATGAGAAAAGTTGCCTCGTTGGGTCACGTCGCTGCGAAAAGCTACCTCATTGGGTCACGTCGCTGTGAAAAGCTACCTCGTTGGGTCATGTCGCTGCGAAAAGCTACCTCATTAGGTCACATCGCTGTGAAAAGCTACGTTGTTGGGTCATGTCAGTGCGATAGTTGATTCGTTGGGTTACGTCGGTGCGAAAAGCTGCAAGCAAACACATGACCCGTTGTGTCAGAAAGCACGTATCTCCCCCTGCAGGCTATAAAATGCACGCCCATCCCCTTAAAGTAGGAGCACTCGACCCTACCAACTATAGGAAGAACTTTCTCCGTCCTACAGTAACATACCATGGCTGATGCTGAGGGGCCAGCCCAACCAGGTCACCTACGCAAAACCTTTCCCTCGAAACGAGGACTTCGGCTAACCATCGGTTGGTGCCAAACAAGCGAGCTCAACCGGTAAGGACGAAATGCAGACACAGGATGGATGTGGTCGTGTAGATCTTGACGACCAATTCGACAATGGATGATGTTTGAGAGACCATGTAAGGTCATCCCATGTGTATGATGAGTAATTGACTTCGGCTTAGGGAAGTCGAGTTTGAGTTGTTTGGTTCGGACCATGTCGTTGCGGGGTGCAACGGGCTCGGTCGGACTTGGTCAAACCTGGTCAATAGGTTTAGGATGATTATTCTGATGATTTGATAGGTTTGGGCTTAATATTGTGTCACTGAAGCCATTTATGCTTTCATGTTTCGTGCGGTGCTATGTGACGGTTTGCTTGTCTGTGTGGTTGCGGGACTTGAGCTAGGTCATGGTGAGCGTGGGAGGACCGGGACTAGGCACGAGGTGTTGAGTTCAGACGGTCGGAGGCGTCGAGGATGATCGAGGCTGGCGAGGTGGTTGCGAGCCGGAGGCGAGGAACCGGGCTGGAGCTACCGGAGGTGGACACGATGGGCAGCGGCGAATGGATCGGGACTAGACTCGTGGAGGAGTCGAGGTTCGACGGTCGGATACCGATTGCGGTCGTGTGCGGCGACGGAAGGCAGGACTAGACTCGGGAGGAGTCGGAGGTCCGATCGGTCGGTCAGGTGCGGTCATGCGTACACGACAAGGAGCGCGGAAGCTTCCCGGAAGGTGCAGGAGGGGCAAATCGGTAACCATGAAGGCTGCACAAGCGGGAGACGGCTCCGTTAGGGTTTAGCCGGCGTAACGGGTTGGAGACCCGTTAGCCAAGGGCTATAAATAGGTGTTGGGGGCTGCATACCCCTTTGAGGGTTTTTGTGCATTTGCTCTCCATTTTGTGTGTGTTCTTCCCAAGAAGCATGTGAGGCTCTTGGTGTTTTTGAGGATTGAGAGGGAGAGGATGGATTGAGAGTCTTGTAATCTTTCTTGTTCTAATGTCCATGCGTATCGGGACTCTTTTGTTTTATTTTCTCTCCATGAATCCATTGGTGAAAACCTGTGTTGAGATGTGATGGCTTATTGCATTTCTCTGAGTTTTGCTTTGCATTTTCTTCAGCTCTTTCTTGTTTGGATTCCTCTGCTGGTTCTTTGGTGAGTAAAGATCTTGATGAAGTGTTGCAGATTTACTTTATCTCTGAGGTAGGAATTGATACTCAAAGTCTTTGGCTAATGTATTCCCGAGAGAAAGGAATCCATTCATCACCATTCTCTCAAATGTCCAGCACTTCTCTTTCTCTTTTGGGTTTGAATGCAAAGCAATATTGTGCTCAAGTGTGTGGCTTCTATAGATTATTTTGAGCTACGGTTCCTTCATTCTGAGACCACTTCCTAGCAGAAATCAATGGTCTTTTGTTTTCTTCCTCTATCCTTTATTGTCTATTTTTCTCTTCTAGTTTAGTCTCTCTGGTTAAGTCTGTTTATTTTGGGCTTCTGTGTATTGACTGCTCGAGACTGTTTCTTGCCGAGTTTACTCTCACAGTCTCAGTCAGTTCTCAGTTCTTAACAATCTGATGTCTCTTGTTCTGTCTTTCTGCAAATCTGTTTTCTTTTAAAGATCTTCTCCTTCTAAAGTTTGGTTGGCCATTCAGTTCCTATTTTCTGAGAAGCTCAGGTTTCGGTTGGTAGTCTCTGTGTTTTCTGTTCTCTTTTCAGTTTTTACTGTACCGACTTTTGTCAGTCAGTGTCTTTCTTTTTTCCTTTCAGTTTCTCTTTTCTGCTTCTTGTTGTTCCTATCTGCTTGCAGATTTTGTTTGCATCTGGAGCCTCTGTTTTCGGTGGAGACACAGCTACAGCTTCGGCTGGCTGCTGTTTCAATCTTCGGCAGCAACATTAGTGCTTGGTGTTCTTCTTCTGTTTTCAGCTGGCTGCACATTCTGTTTTCAGGAGCAAAGCAGATTTCTTTTGATAGTCCGACAGCTCACTCTTCTGTTAAACCTAGACAGTCAGTTTAGCCGAGTATTGCAGGTTTCAGCACTTGATTTTCCTGGGTAAAAATCTGTATTCAAGTCTTTCTCTCAACTGGCTGCCTACGGCATTTTCTTTTTGCTCCCTCATCTTACTGCCAAAACTAATTCCTTGCTTCTGTCTTCGGTAGTATTTATTTGGTCCCTTTTTGTGTCTTATTTTTGTATGTACAATTCTCGGGAATTTGGCAAGAGAACGACATTCACCCCTCTCCGTCGCCATTTCGGTCCTACAATTGGTATCGAGCGGTTAGCTCTTCTTGATAGATCTTTAACCGGTCTCAAGAGCCATGGTGACGGACAAGTACTCGACCAAGCCCCCGATCTTAGATGGGATGGATTTTCCATTTTGGAAGAGTCGGATAGAGACCTACATCCGAGCTCGAGGCTCGCCATCCGGAGAAAGGTCAAGGTCCGGTTGTTGTTCCGTGATGAGAACATCAATGCCGGGAATATGGGCGATGTTGAGGCAAGCGCAAGGGTGAGGAACATTATCATTCGTGGATTGAGCGAGCGAATTTGATCGCATCTCTCACGGCGTCGACCTTCGACATTTGGGTGACCCTCAATGCTTACCATGAGGGCACCACCCAAATAAAGACGATGCGACAAGACCGATTCAGCGAATCTGACAAATTCGAGATGCTTGCCGGTGAGTCCCTTGATGAGTGCTTTTCTCGCTTTCACAAGATTTTGAGCAACCTCAGAGCCGTCGGTCTCACATACTCCGACTCGGATAACGCCGACAAATTCTTTCTGCACTTTCGATCTTGGGTTTGGGAGATGAAGGTGACTACCATCAAGGACACCACGGACCTCTCGACCACGACTCTTGGCGCACTTTACTCGTGCCTCAAGACTCACGAGATTTGACATAGTCTCTCGTCGGTCGAAGTCTCGATCGATGGCACTAGTCACCGATCCGCCGATTTGGTTCTTCTGCCGATTCTCTTTGCGGGTTCTCCTAGTTGCTCTCTGTAACGTGGCGATGATCGGTTAGGCGGCTAGAGGATGAACAAGCCCAGCCCTCCCGGCTCGGAAGTTCTCCCATGCTTACAAGTGGAGGGACGGAAAAGAAGAGGACCGATGATTTGCTTTGAGTGTGGTGGCCCCAACCACATTCGAACAAACCGCCCCAAGCGGGGAAGGGCAAAGGAGACTACTGCGGTTCGGGCAAGAACGACTACCCCGACAAGAACCGCAACAAGAAGCCCCCACTCAAGCAAGGCAAGAAGGCGTTCGCGACCTTGGGAAGGCTAAGCTCTTCCACTGCGTCTCGCCGCCTTGATGACCTCGACCTCGGAGGTGGAGGGATGGAGCGACGACGACGGACGGGTGACCAAGACCCCAAGGGCGGCAACGACTTCTCCGGCATGTGCTTCATGGCCCTCGAGGGCGAACTGAGCAACAGCGAGCTCTACTCCGACTCCGACAAGGTATACTCATCTTACGACCAGCTTAATGATGCCTTTCTTAAGCTAGGTAAATTTCATGCTAGATCTAGAGCTAGATGTAGCGAGTTGGAGAAGAAAATAGATAGATTGTCACGGGAGCTTACTTCACTTATATCTGCTCCCTCCCGTGACAAATGTGATGCATGCCCTCCTTTGCTTGGAGATATGAAGAAGTTAAGGACTTCTTATGATAGTGTGACCTCTCGAGCTAGATACTCTTAAGGTGGAGAATGTTAGTCGCTAGGCTGAACTAGAAATGACTAGGATTATTGTTCCTTCATCTCGCTATTGAGACTACTTTACGCACCTCTTGTGAAGATAAGGACAATGCTTTTAGAGGTCTTTACACTATGCTTCTCGATCTGCCCGAGTCTTGTGAAACTGCAATAATCGAAGATAAATCTAAAGCAGGCGGATCATAAAATTGTCGATCTACAAGGCGTGTTACTAGAGCCCATTTCTTCATGTTCGAATTGTCCAAAGTTAGCTGCTGAACTTGAATCGTCTCAAAAGCAGTTTCAAGAAATGATTGACACTAATAAGAAAATGGCTCGGTTTGCGACTAAGGATCTGTTAGCTCACCATGCATTAGGCGTAATAAACTAAAACTTAAATTGATTGCATTGGATGAAAAATGTGTGAAGCTAACTAAGGACCTTCTAGAAGCCACCTTGTGCTTGTAGTGTGATTGTGGAGAAGGGGAGAAGCCCCGGGTAAGGTAGAGGCGCCTGGCGGCGCAAACCAACCTCGCTAGTCGTAGGACTATTCCTTCGAGTCGGTGATGCGTGCACAAGCCGTCTTCCCTCTGCTATTGGTTGTTCTTGATCCCTTACCTTTTGTCTCTTCTCCTTCTTGCTCTTCTTGCACCTCTCTCTTCGGGGTGTCGGTACCTTATGAACACTCTCGAGAAATTTGTAGGAGGCAAGAAGAAACTCAATCTTATTCTAGACCAATCAAAGATTTGCAAGTTCAATCGGGGTCTAGGATATGATTTCCGTGAGGATGTGAGGAAGCATCCACATCGTGTGCTCGGACCGTGGCCGTAGGTGTGATTGAGGTCAAGCCCAAGAACAAGAATGTTCAATTTAAATCGGTGGGCTTTCTTCAAAGTTTACGACGACAAAGTGACTTCACTGCAGCTTCGGCCTCTCGGAAAGCGAAGCCATCTCATCTACTTGACCTCTCGGGCGAGTATCATTGCACCTTCCGTCAAGGATGGACATTTGATTGACCATTGCTTCAAGCGCCAAGATCGCGCGAAGAGACCGTGTTGAGTCTCTTAGGCGTATTCGTGGTCAGCCCGGACCTTGAGTGCACCTAAGACCAACACGAGGTCTAAACTTACTCTTGTTGGTAGCTTTGGGTAGCATCGAGGACTTGGTTCTTCCGGTTTTACATTTTCGTCCTCATGCTCCCTCTAGTCGTGACTTCCGCCGTTCTAAGGGTAGATCTCGCTTTCCCCGTCGAGATGGCTACCCGCGGCGAGATCAGCGTGTTGCTTGGTGCTTGACTCGCTCTCCGTGGCGATCGACCCGGCCATGACTTGTGTCTGTTCACGGACCTTCGCTTCTTTGAGCAACGAGGCGTAGAGTAGTTAGAGGTCGATCGTGTGTGACTACTTCTTACGCTCGACGTGTGACTCGATCTTGGGTTCCAAAATCTATTTTGATTTATCGGTGATTGAGACTTTGCTCTCTTGTTGACTCGGGCTCGTAAGGCGAGGGAAGGAAAGGTTTGGCTCGTGAACTCGGGTGTTCACGACATATGACCGGAGATTCCGTTGGTTTTCTTCCTTGCCCGTGCTCTAGGTGATGAGGCGATCACCTTGGAGATGCTTCATCCGGGCGTGTCATCGCCAAAGGTGCAGTCTTGGCGTTAATGATTCTTTCATTTTGAAAGATGTTGCCATGGTTAGTAAGTCTGCGGTATAATTTGCTTTCCGTTTCTCGACTTCTGATAGCGGTTTTGAGGTGAGTTTAACAAAACAATTGCAAAATTCTTGATTCTTGGTGTAGTCGGTTTACGGATTTCTCGTTTTGGGAGGATCTTCGTGCTGATTTTTCCGGGTCTTGGTGATCCTCTCGGTGTTTAGTTGCTTCGAGTCCCGACATTTCCTTCTCGCATAGGAGACTTGGTCATATTGGATTTGACCATTTGACCCGAGTTAGCGACCACGATCTCATTCGTGGTCTCGCGAAACTCAAGATGGTCAAAGATCTTGTTTGCGCCCATGCCGGCACGGCAAGATGGTTGCCGCCTCTCACCCTCCGATCACAGTGACTATGACCGATGCACCGGGACAGTTGCTCCACATGGACACGGTCGGACCGGCTCGAGTGCGGTCTGCGGGAGGAAGTGGTATGTCCTTGTCGTGGTCGATAACTTCGAGGTACTCTTGGGTGTTTTCTTAGCCTCGAAGGATGAGGCGTTTACACATTTCCGAGATCTTTTTAGTAGGCTTTGTTGAGCTTACGGGTGCCTTGCGGCGATCCGCAGTGACAATGGCACGGAGTTCAAAATTCCTACTCGAGAGGTTCTGCGATGAGACGGTGTAGAGCACCGGTTCTCTTCTCCATCGTCCCACAATGTAAATGGCGTAGTGGAGAGAAAGAACCGTACCTTGGTCAAGATGGCGGGGCGATGCTCGATGAATACTCTACACCGGAAGTTTTGGGTGAGGCTATAGCTACCGCGTGCCATGTCTCAAATCGAGTTTTTCGAGGGCACACTTGCACCGCTTCTTATGAGCTGAGATATGGGCGAAAGCCCAGCGTCTCTCATTTTCGTGTGTTTGGTTGTAAGTGCTTTATCTTGAAGTCTGAGAACCTAGATAAGTTCGAGTCACGTTCTTGTGATGGGATCTTTCTAGTGAAGGACCGAAATGGCAACAGAGGGGGGGTGAATGGTGCCTTAAAAATAGCCCCAATGAATTCAAGCTTTTCTTCTTCTCCACTAGATATATAAGTGTGAATACTCAAAGCTTAGCGATTGTAGCAAATAAAACCAAAAGCGAAGTCGTAACAGAAGATTGCTCGTGGTCGAGCGCCAACTCGTAGTCGTTCAATCAGCGACAATCGAGTACGATCAACGGCGGTCGAAGAAAACACTAAAGTCGTGCGACCGGTAGAGTCATAAACCAAACCGAGCGACAACCGTGGTTGAGCGGAGGATCACCGAGATCACCGACACAACTGCAGCAGCTACCGGCGAAAAGAGCTGTGGTCGAATCGGTTGCCGAACCGACAACAGAGAAACCGAAAGCAGGCAACACGATAATCGTTTTGTCGGGCGCCGACCGAAAGCAAGATTTTGAAGAACTTTTGCTCAGGGTCAAAACCGAAAGAAACTTGAACTCTAGCTCGTATAAGATCTCTAGAAGTGAATATACCAAGAAAAGAGAGATCTAGCGATGGTCGACAAAGAAGGCAAAGTCGAAAAATGAATGAAGCACCGGAGGCGGAAGAATAAGAATCACGAGACTTCTCGATTTCGACTTTGCTCTCGGGAATGAAATGACGAGAAGGTCTCAAAACAATTTCCCATCCCGAGCAAGTGAAGCACAAGCCAACTCTCGGACAAAACACATATGATCGAAAAGAACACGAGAGGGCAAGCAGATCAAACAAATCATCTCAAGAACAAAAGCGAGAAAGATACGGAGAGATGAATCCAATCTTTTCTATTGCACATGGAGGTTTCTCTGACCACTCCATCGGAGGTACACGAGCATCCATGCTCTTACCGAGACAACTCACACAAGATGAGAGGAACACTCGAGCACTCGGGGACAACCTCCCTTTGCTCACGAGACCTAACCTCTCTATTTATAGTCTCACTAACGGGTCTCCACACGAGACAACCCGCTAACCGAGTGGTTAAGCTTTGCGGCCTCGATGCTTTACCCGTTCCTCTCGTGCAACGGCTCCCTTGCTTTGCCCGTTAGCGCCACCAACTTCACGAGCTCTCACAGAGCCTCTCCGGTGGTCACAGATGCTTTCGGTGGGCGGCTTCCCCAGCCTTTGACATTTCTCCAAAATGCCCCTCCGCGCCTTCCGTGAAGCTTCCTCCACCGCTTGCTATCCATCTTTGTCGACCCACAGCACGACCGTCCTCTTCGGCTTTTCCACGTCGTTACGGACCTCAACAACTCCCTTGTCTAGTCCCGACCTCCTAAGCCTCACCAAGACCTCCTCGGTTCCCGCAACCAACAAAGACAACAAAACCATCACATAGCACCGATCCACACAGAAAACACAACCCGCTCGGCTCAAACCGAGCTCAAGTCTTTCCACGAAAATAGACTTTACCAAATCTTGTCAAAATAGTGAACAAACCAGTCCACAAGGTCCATGACTTCACAAGGAACCCAACCGACCAAACCTCACCGTAATCGGACACCATATGAGCCCACACGACCGGTATGAATGAACCCGCACGACCACGGTCAATCTGCCGACAACGTGGTCGAACACTCGACCGCACAACGTGATCGAAGACCATAGCCACGACTACCGACCACGTTCGGGACCCGTGCTAGCGTGGTGCGTGGCTCGATCGACCAGCGTGGTCGTGCCGCTAGCGATACAATGTGGTCGTAGACCCAAGTCACGACCGCCGACCACGTTCAAACCTTCCGAGGGCTCCAACGCGTGGTCGTATAAGCTTCCGATCACTCGTCGCCGCTCGACCGCAACCCGATTACCACCAGCGTGGTCGTGCGCTACCCGTGACTTCCGATCACGTTCAAATTCGCGGGGGCGCCACAGCGTGGTCGTCGCCGTCCGTGACTTCCGATACTCGGCAACATGGTCGTGCGCCACCGATATGCGCCAGCGTGGTCGTGCGCCTTCCGACCACCGCCGGTTTGCCGAGAACACTTCAGCGTGGTCGCGCTCTGAGCGAAATTCGACCACGACCAAGCGTGGTCGTATGGCATCCTACATGGTCGTGCGAGCGGGGACAAGTCGTATACCGACTTCATTTCGACTGAATTAAGACTTTGCAATAAAGCCCAAAACAAACTCAATTTTCCTTCAACCAAGAGTCAATTACTCATCATAAAGATGGGATCATCTCCACATGATCTCTCAATCTCCCCCTTGATGAGTATATTGACAAACACCGTGAAATAAGAAGTTGAGTTTGTAGAAGACGACATGGTCCAAAGAATGAAAATAAAATTATGACCATGTCGACAAAGAGAACACTAGAGTAAAGGAATAAAGAGCAAATTGATCTCCAAAGCTCTAGCAAGTTCCCGAAAAGAAATTTTCTCTTTTCTCCAATCTATTCTCCCCTTTTGGCAATAAACACATCAAGTATGCAAGAGAATAAGTCAAAATGATGGATGGAATGGCTGATTTGATTATTCAAAGTATGCGAGCCATGAGAATTATCCAAAATGACCAAATGTATTACACAAGCCATAACATACAAGTATGCTACAAAGATCATGACTATGTATGTAAAGAGAAGCTAAGCTAACAGATGGTATAATCTGATTTTTTTTTTTAAATTTGAAGTGCTTAGCAAGTCAAGTCAAACAAGATTTTAGTCTAGCTAATGATATCCACAAATGATGCAAGCCATGCCAATGAGCTAAATGGAATCAAGAAGCTAGTGTTGAGCCAACTAGAGTGCTGTTCGTTCAAGAATGATACAATTGTTGAAGTACTTTGAATTTTTTTTTTAAATTGAGCACTTTTGACATTTTTTTTTTGAGATCTCATGATTGTTTTCAATCATATTTTTGTCATGTGCTAGACCTCAAGCCTTATCGATCATTCAAGCGAGAAGCTTAAGGAAATGATCTTGGTCATCCAAAACTCCCCTGAGTTCATGCCTTGTGCAATGGCAAGCCGTCTCATCAAGAAACTGTATAGCTCAATCTATTGCTCAACTAAGATTCAAGACTCAACTCAGCCTATTTGACATGGCGAGAATCATAAAAGGATAACACAAGGCTGACTAGTCTCAAATATGAACAAGACATGAATTAGGTCAAATTTGGCATTTTAATTAACCTATCATGGCAAAGACTTGACTACACATATAAAGTCATGATCAGATTAGCAATGGAGCACAAATCATGGCAATGTGTAAAGCATTGAAAGCATGTCATAACCGGATAATAATCAAGGCTCAATGTGGTTATATTACAATGCGAGATGCAATGCGAAAATCCACTCCCCTCAACATGTGATGCGACTTTTAGTTCAAGTTGAGTTTAAGTCAAAATTAAAGTCTAGAAGTTCCCAAATGAACTCCCCACAGACAAAGCAATAAAAATCAAGAGGCGGCAAATAAATCGGGAAAGCAGCGGTCCTTAAAGCATAGATAAGATATAGAGGATACTATGGCTCGGATGACTCTCATCTACCCTATATGTCTCGGGACAACAAATGTCGAGAAAACGCACACTAGAGAGCAAACACGAACCTGCTCACAGGGTGGCCCAACCTCGCTAGAACCTAAAAGAAGTGAGTGAGCTCAACCTAGTGAGATAAAAAACAACTATCCTGAAAGCACAAGATAAGAGCAAGAAGTCTAAGCAACTCGAAGAAGAGACACACTCTAACCTATGCTAGAAGGACTAAACCCAATGCACCAAAATGCGATGCAACAATGAGGATCTGAAGCACAATTAATAAGATAAAGCGATGAAGCCCAAAGCTCCCCTCACAATAGTCCGTAAGGACAAACCACCCCAAGCTCTCTCCCGAGTGAAAACCTCGTGCTATCCAAAGGCTTGGTGAAGATATCACCAACTGGTGGTCACTCTCCTGGCGGAGCACGATGTCACCCTTCTCTACATGGTCTCGAAGAAAATGATATCGATATCGATGTGCTTGGTCCGAGAGTGTCTTTGGGTTCTTAGCAATGCTAATCACAGACGTGTTATCGCAAAAGAGCGGAACACGATCGATAGCTAACCAAAGTCCCGCAGTCGAGACCATCCAAAGCACTTGGCTACGACAATCGGGCTGCGACAACGTACTCGACCTCTGCGGTGGGTGTGCAACACCGGATGCTTCCTCGAAGACCAAGAAACGAGAGAAGTGCCAATGAACCGGCGGTGCGAGTGCTCTTCCTATCTATCCTCACGGCAAAGTGCGCATCCGAATAAGCTCTAAGGGATAGCAGGATGAGGAAGAGTACCGATACCATAGTCAATGGTAGCTCGAGGTACCGAAGATGCGCTTCACTTTGGCGGTGAGATCTGTGAGGAGAAGCTCAAACAGGGCACAAAGACACACGAGAAAAGTGTATGTCGGTCTCGAGGCGATGAGGTACAAGAGAGCCAATCATACTTCAACTCTTTTTGGTCAAGCGGCTCGCCGTCCTCATCGGGTCAAGTGTGGTAGTAGAAGCCATCGGAGTCGACACCGCTTTCCATCACTCATGTCGAGCGTCTTAGGAGATCTCGGGTATACTTGCCTTGATGCAAGAAGGTACCCTCCAGTCTGCTTTGATTTGGAAGCCAAGGAAGAAAGTCAACTCACCCATCATGCTCATCTCAAACTCGGTGCTCATGACATCCGAGAACTGTGAAACTAGAGCATGAGAAGAGCCGCCAAAGATAATGTCATCGACATAAATTTAGGCGACGAAAGGTCATTATGGCCGTGAATGAACAAAGTCTTGTCAACTTTACCCATCTCAAAATCATGTCTCAATAGATAGGACTTAAGCCTCTCATACCAAGCTCTAGGGGCTTGCTTAAGTCCATACAATGCTTTGGAAAGCTTGAAGACATGACTAGGGTATTTGGGGTTCTCGAAACACGGAGGTCGTCGACATAGACTTCTTCCTCAATGAAGCCATTGAGAAAGGCACTCTTGGCGTCCATCTGGTAAAGCTTGAAACCTTTAGAAGCTGCAAAGGCAAGCGAATTCTAATGGCCTCAAGGCGAGCTACGAGGGCAAGGTCTCCTCAAATCCGGACCCTCAACACAGGAGTACCCACCTGCAACCAGCCTAGCCTTGTTTCAATGACTACCCCATCCTCACTTTGCTTGTTCTTGAACACCCATTTGGTTCCAATGATATTGTGATCTCGAGGGGGCTCAACAAGCGTCCAGACCTTGTTTCTTTCGAAACTCTCCAGCTCCTCATGCATAGCATTGACCCAAGACTCATCAGATAAAGCATGACAAACGTCCTTGGGCTCAAAAGAAGCTACGAAGGCAGAGTGGAGACAGAAAAGCGACACGCCAGACTTGGAACGTGTGACTCGCTCAAATAGATCTCCAATCATCCGCTCGTAAGGATGAGATTTTGGATATGTCTTGGAGGTCTGGATGAGATGAAGAAGTGGCCTCTACCTCGTTACTGACGGGGTAGGAGCAGAGCCACTAGCTCGGAAAGAAGCGAAGGTAAGGGCGATCGCCTCGAGGTGCGGTGGAAGAAGGCACCTCAAGGGGTGGAGAAGGGGCCGGATCGGGTGACAACCCTCATCTCCATCATCCTCATCATCCACAAAGATGGTCTCGGACTGCTCTAGTGAACACGAGATATCGGGCCTAGTCCGGACCGCCTCATCGAGAGTTACCTCACGGGTTTCTATCATTTTGCTAGACTCATGATTCGGACCCTATAGGCCCGCAAAGAAGTCGAGTAGCCCGGAAAAAGTCCATCACAAGAACGTGACTCGAACTTATCTAGGTTCCGGACTTCAAAATAAAACACTTGCAACCAAACACACGAAAATGAGAAACACGGGCTTTCCCGTATCTCAACTCATAAGAAGTGCGGTGCAAGTGTGCCCAAAAAAACTCGATTGGAAACATGGCACGGTGGCTATAGCCTCACCCAAAACTTCCGCGGTGTAGAGTACTCATCAAGCATCGTCCCGCCATCTCGACCAAGGTGCGGTTCTTCATCTCCACAACGCCATTCTGCTGGGGACGTATGGAGAAGAGAACGGTGCTCTACACTGCCTCACCACGAAATTTTCAAAGTAGGAATTCTTGAACTCCGTGCCATTGTCCTTGCGGATCGCTCGTAAGGCACACGGAAGCTCAACAGAAAGCCTCTTGAAAAGACCTCGAAAATATGTAAACGTCTCATCCTTGAGGCTAAGAAAACACCCAAGAGTACCTCGAATAGTCATCGACCACAACAAGAACGTACCACTTCCCTCCTGCTGACTGCACTCGAGCTGGTCCAACCGTATCCATATGGAGCAACTGTCCCGGTGCATCGGTCATAGTAACTGTGGACCGGAGGATGAGAAGCGGCAACCATCTTGCCGTCTTGGCATGGGCGCAAACAAGATCTTTGACCATCTTGAGTTTCGGCGGACCACGAATGAGATCGTGGCGCTAACTCGGGTCAAATGGTCAAATCCAATATGACCAAGTCTCCTATGCGAAAGGAAAGATCGCGGGACTCGAAGCAAGCAAACAACGGAGAGGATCACCAAGACTCGGAAAAATCAGCACGAAAGATCCTCCCAAAGCGAGAAATCCATAAACCGGACTACAGAAGAATCAAGAATTTTGCAATTGTTTTTCTTAAAACTTACCTCGAAATCGTCATCGGTAAGCTGAGAGACTGAAAGCAAATTGTCTTGCGCAGCTTACTAACCAAGGCAACATCTTTTAAAACAAATGAATCATTAATGCAAGATGCCTTTGGCGATGACTCGCTAGAAGAGGCGTCTCAGAAGGTGATCGTCTCATCACACGGAGCTCGGGCAAGGGAAGAAAACCAGCGGAATCTCCGGTCATGTGTCGTGAACACCGGAGTCTACAAGCCAAACCTTTCCTTCCACCCCGTGAACCCGAGTCAACAAGAGAGCAAAGTCTCGATCTTGGGATAAATCAACATAGATTTTGGCACCCAATCTTGAGTCACACGTCGAGCGTAAGAAGTAGTCACACACGATGACCTCTAACTACCCTCGCCCGTCAGTCAAAGAAGTAGAAGGTCTATGTGCGCACTGAAGGCATTCTTGGGTCCGACTACTACGGAGAGCGAGTCGAGCACCGGCGGACGCTTATCACGCCGGGTAGCTATCTCGATGGAAGCGAGATCTACCCTCGAACGGCGAAGTCACGACCGAGAGGGAGCACGAGGACGAAAAACAGAAAACTCAGAAAAACCAAGTCCTCGGTGCTGCCCAAAGCTACCATCAGTAGCAAACCTAGACCTCGTGTTGGTCTTAGGTGCACGCAAGGTGCGGGCTGACCACGAATACGCCTAAGAGACTCAAGACGGTCTCTTCGCACGATCTTGGCGTGCTTGAAGCATTGGTCAATCGGATGCCCATCCTTCGGCGAAGGTGCAATGATACCCTATCGAGGGGTGAAGTAGCATGAGATGGCTTCGCCTATACGAGGTCAAGTCGCAGTGAAATCACCTTGTTGCCGAAATCCCTTGGACAAAGCCCACGATCTAAATTGAACTTTCTTGTTCTTGGGCTTGACCTCGATCACACTGCTGACTATGGGTGCGAGCACGACAGGTGGATGTTTTCTCACATCCTCACGGAAATTATATCCTAGACCCTGTTTGAACTTGCAAATTTTTGATTGGTCTAGAATAAGATTGAGATCCTTCTTGCCTCCTACAAATTTCTCGAGAGTGTTCATAAGGTACCGACACTCCCGAAAGAGAGAGTGCAAGAAGAGCAAGGAGGAGGAGAAACAGAAGGTAAGGGAGGCGGAGAGAACGACCAATGCAGAGGGAAGATCGCTTGTGCACGCACACCGACGTAGAAGGGATGAGAACCCCACTCTAGCGATTGGTTCGCATCGCTAGGCGTCTCTACCTTACAGGGGCTTCTCCCCTTCTTCACAATCACATTACAAGCACAAGGTGGCTTCTCTAGTAGGTCCTTAGTTAGCTTCACACATTTCTCATCCAATGCAATCAAGTTAGATTTTAGTTTGTTACAACTAATGCATGGTGAGCTAACGAGGTCCTTAGAAGCAAACCGAGCCAACTTCTTATCATGATCAATCATTTCTTGAAACTGTTTGGAAGCAGATTCAAGCTCGGCGATCGCTTTAGGGCAATTCACACATGAAGCAATAGGCTCAAGTAGAAAAGCTTGTAATTCAACAATTTTATGATCTGCCTGCTTTAGGTTCATCTTCAAATTGTTACAACTTTCACAAGTCTCGGGCGGATCGAGAAGCAATGTATAAAGACCTCTAAAGCATTATCCTTATCCTCACATGAGGTGCAAGAAGTAGTCTCAACGGTAGATGAAGGAAAACAATCCTAGACATCTCTAGTTCGGTGACGGACTAACATTCTCCACCTTAAGAATATCTAGCTCAGAGGTCACACTATCATATGAAGTCCTTAGTTTTCCATATCACCAATCAAGGCGGGGCATGTATCACATTAAATCACGAGAGGAAGCGGATGTAAGTGAAGTAAGCTCGTGACAATCTAGCTACTTCCTTCTCTAACTCAAGACACCTAGCCTTAGCTCTAGCATGAAATCCACCTAGCTTAAGAAAAGCATGATTGAGCTGGTCATAGGTGGGGCATACCTCATCCGAGTCGAGATACATTTCATTGTCGCTCGATTACCCTCGAGGGCCATGAAGCACATCTTGGGAGAAGTCGTCGCGCTCTTGGGGTCTTGATCACCCGTCCGTCGTCGTCGCTCCATCCCTCCACCTCGCCGAGGTCGAGGTCGTCGAGCGCGGTGAGGACGCGGTGGAACAGCTTTTGGCCTTCCCAAAGTCACGGTACTTCTTCTTGCCTTGCGTCCAGTGGAGGCTTCTTGTTGCGGTTCTTGTCGATGTAGTCGTTCTTGCCGAACCGCCAACGTCGCTTTGCCCTTCTCCGGTTTGGGGCGGTTTGCCGAATGTGGTTGGGGCCACCACACTCAAAGCAAATCATGGTCCTCTTCTTTTCCGTCCCTCCTTCTCTTGTAAGCATGGGAGAACTTCCGAGCTAGGAGGGCATTGTTCATCCTCTAGCCGCTCTAGCCGATCATCGATTCGTCACGAGAGCAGCTAGGGAGAACCCGCAAAGAGAATCGGCGAGAAGAACCGAGGTCGGGTGGGATCCGTGACTAGAGCCATCGATTGTGACTTGACCGACGAGACTATGTCAATCTCGTGAGTCTTGAGGCGCGAGTAAAGCGCATCAAGAGTCAAGGTCGAGAGGTCCGTGGTGTCCTTGATGGTAGTCACCTTCATCTCCCAAACCCAAGATCGAGTCTTGAAAGCATCTGTCGGCGTTATCCGAGTCGGAGTATGTGAGACCGACGGCTCGGAGGTTGCTCAAAATCTTGTGAAAACGTGAAAAGCACTCGTCAAGGGACTCTCCGCCAAGCATCTCGAATTTCTTTGTATTCGCGTTGAACCGGTCTGTCGAACCGTCTTGATCTCGGCGGTGCCCTCATGGTATGCATCGAGGGTCACCCAGATGTCGTGAGCGGACGACAGGTGAGAGATGCGATCAAATTCGCTTCTGCTCAATCCCTGTATGATGATGTTCCTTGCCTTTGCATTTGCCTCAACATCAACCATGTTCCCGGCATTGATGTTCTCATCGGCGGAACAACAAATTGTATTTTCACCTTCCGCCAAATAGCATACCCCTGAGCCTGGATATATGTTTCCATTCGGCTCTTCGGAAGGGTAATCCAGGCCATCGAAAATAGGCGGCTTGGTGGAATACTTGTCTGTTGCCATGGCTCTTTGAGACCGGTTAAGATCTATGAAGAAGAGCTAACCGGCTCTGATACCAATTGAAGGACCGAAATGGCAACAGAGGGGGGGTGAATGGTGCCTTAAAAATAGCCCCCAATGAATTCAAGCTTTTTCTTCTCCACTAGATATATAAGCTGTGAATACTCAAAGCTTAGCAGATTGTAGCAGCAAATAAAACCAAAAGCGTGTCGTAGCAGAAGATTGTCGTGGTCGAACGCCAACTCGTAGTCGTTCAATCAACGACAATCGAGTCTGATCAACGGCTTTCGCCGAAGAAAACAGACTAAAGTCGCACGACCGGTAGAGTCATAAACCAAACCGAACGACAACCGTGGTTAGACGGAGGATCACCGAGATCACCAGCACACAACTGCAGCAGCTACCGACAGAAAGAGCCGTGGTCGAATCGGTTGCCGAACCGACAACAGAGAAACCGAAAACAGAGGCAACACAAGAATACGTTTTGTCGGGCGACGACCGCCGAGCAAGATTTTGAAGAACTTTTGCTCGAGGTCAAAACCGAAAGAAACTTGAACTCTAGCTCGTATAAGATCTCTAGAAGTGAATATACCAAGAAAAGAGAGATCTAGCGATGGTCGACAAAGAAGGCAAAGTCGAAAAACAGAACAGAGCACTGGAGGCGGAAGAATAAGAATCACAGAGACTTCTCTGATTTCGACTTTGCTCTCGGGAATGAAATGACCAGAAGGTCTCAAAACAATTTCCCAGTCCTGAGCAAGTGAAGCACAAGCCAACTCTCAGACAAAACACATATGATCGAAAGAACACAGAGAGGGCAAACAGATCAAACAAATCATCTCAAGAACAAAAACTGAGAAAGATACAGAGAGATGAATCCAATCTTTTCTATTGCACATGGAGGTTTCTCTGACCACTCCATCGGAGGTACACGAGCATCCATGCTCTTACCGAGACAACTCACACAAGATGAGAGGAACACTCGAGCACTCGGGGACAACCTCCCTTGCTCACGAGACCTAACCTCTCTATTTATAGTCTCACTAACGGGTCTCCACACGAGACAACCCGCTAACCGAGTGGTTAAGCTTTGCGGGCCTCGATTGCTTTTACCTGTTCCTCTCGCAACGGCTCCACCGCTTGCCCGTTAGCGCCACCAACTCCACGAGCTCTCACAGAGCCTCTCCAGTGGTCACAGTGCTTTCCCAGTGGACAGCTTCCCCCGCAGCTTTGACATTTCTCCAAAATGCCCCTCCGCTGCCTTCCGTGAAGCTTCCTCCACCGCTTTGCTATCCATCTTGTCGACCCACCGCACGACACGTCCTCTTGGCTTTTCCACGTCGTTCGGACCTCAACAACTCCCTTGTCTAGTCCCGACCTCCTAAGCCTCACCAAGACCGTCTCTGGTTCCCGCAACCAACAAAGACAACAAAACCATCACATAGCACCGATCCACACAGAAAACACAACCCGCTCGGCTCAAACCGAGCTCAAGTCTTTTCCACAGAAAATAGACTTTACCAAATCTTGTCAAAATAGTGAACAAACCAGTCCACAAGGTCCATGACTTCACAAGGAACCCAACCGACCAAACCTCACCGTAATCGGACACCATATGAGCCCACACGACCGGTATGAATGAACCCGCACGACCACGGTCAATCTGCCGACAACGTGGTCGAACACTCGACCGCACAACGTGATCGAAGACCATAGCCACGACTACCGACCACGTTCAGACCCGTGCTAACGTGGTCGTGGCTCGATCGCCAACGTGGTCGCACCGCTAGCGATACAATGTGGTCGTGACCCAAGTCACGATCGCCACCACGTTCAAACCTTCCGAGGGCTCCGCAACGTGGTCGTATAAGCTTCCGATCACTCGTACGCTGCTCGACCGCAACCCGATTACCACCAACGTGGTCGTACGCTACCCGGTAGACTTCCGATCACGTTCAAATTCGCCGGGGACGCCACAGCGTGGTCGTACGCCGTCCGGCTGACTTCCGATACTCGGCAACATGGTCGTACGCCACCCGATATGCGCCAACGTGGTCGTAACGCCTTCCGACCACTGTCAGTTTTGCCGAGAACACTTCAACGTGGTCGTACGCTCCTGAACGAAATTCAACCACGACCAAACGTGGTCGTATGGCATCCTACATGGTCGTACGAGCCAGGGACAAGTCGTACACGACTTCATTTCGACCAGAATTAAGATTTTGCAATAAAAGCCCAAAACAAACTCAATTTTCCTTCAACCAAGAGTCAATTACTCATCATAAAGATGGGATCATCTCCACATGATCTCTCATCTAGGCTACTCGACTTCTTCGCGGGCCTATAGGGTCTGGAACTGCGAGTCTAGCAAAATGGTAGAAACCTATGAGGTGACTTTCGATGAGGCCAGTCCGGGGACTAGGCCCGATATCTCAGGTTCACTAGAGCAGTCCGAGACCATCTTTGTGGATGATGAGGATGATGGAGATGAGGGTTGTCTACCCGATCCAGTCCCTCTTCCACCCCTTGAGGTGCCTTCTTCCACCGCACCTCGAGGTGATCATCCCTTACCTTCTGCTTCTTCTGGAGCTAGTGGCTCTGTTCCTACCCTGTCAGGTAACGAGGTAGAGGCCACTTCTTCATCTCATCCTGGACCTCCTAGACACATTCAAAAGACCATCCTTACGAGGCGATTATTGGAGATCTTTTGAGCGAGTCACTGCTCAAAATCGGCATGTCTCTTTTCTCGTCTCTATTCGCGCTTTGTTGCCTCATTTGAACCAAGGACATTTGTCATGCTCTATCTAACGAATCTTGGGTTAATGCCATGCATGAGGAGTTAGAAAATTTCGAGAGAAACAAGGTCTGGTCGCTTGTTGAGCCCCCACAAGGTCACAATATCATTGGGACTAAGTGGGTGTTTAAGAACAAGCAAAGTGAGGATGGTGTGGTTATTCGAAACAAGGCTAGACTGGTAGCTCAGGGTTACTCCCAGGTTGAGGGTCTAGATTTCGAGGAGACCTTGCCCTCGTAGCTAGACTTGAGGCCATTAGAATCTGCTTGCCTTTGCGCTTCTAAGGGTTTCAAGCTTTACCGATGGACGTCAAGAGTGCCTTCCTCAATGGCCTTATTGAGGAAGAAGTCTATGTGAGATGACCTCACGGTTTCGAAACCCCAATACCCAAACCATGTCTACAAGCTTTCCAAAGCGTTGTATGGACTTAAGCAGCCCCTAGAGCTTGGTATGAGAGGCTTAAGTCCTATCTGTTGAGTCATGGTTTCGAAATGGGTAAAGTAGACAAGACCTTATTCATCCGCCGGCATGGCAATGATCTTCTGCTCGTCCAGATTTATGTGGATGACATCATCTTTGGCGGCTCCTCGCATGCTCTCGTTTCCCAATTTTTCGAGGTCATGAGCTCGGAGTTTGAGATGAGCATGATGGGCGAGTTGAGCTTCTTCCTTGGCATCCAAATTAAGTTGACTCGGGAGGGTACCTTCTTGCATCAGGGCAAGTACACTCGAGACCTCCTGAAGCGCTTCAACATGAGTGATGGCAAGCCGTGTCCACCCGATGGCTACATCGCCCACTCGACCCAGATGAGGACGGCGAGCCAGTTGATCAGAAGGAGTATCGTAGTATGATCGGCTCCCTCTTGTACCTCACTGCCTCGAGACCGGACATACACTTCTCCGTGTGTCTTTGTGCCCGGTTTCAGGCTTCTCCTCGCGTATCTCACCGCCAGGCGGTGAAGCGCATCCTTCGGTACCTTCGAGCTACCATTGACTATGGTATCTGGTACTCTTCCTCATCCTGTCTATCCCTTAGAGCCTATTCGGACATGCACTTTGCGGGTCAGGATAGATAGGAAGAGCACTTCGAACCGCCGGTTCATTGGCACTTCTCTCGCTTCCGGTCTTCGAGGAAGCAATCCGGTGTTGCACATCCACCGCAGAGGAAATGCACGTTGTCGCAGCCGGATGTCAGAGCTGTGTGCTTTGATGGTCTCGACCTGCGGGACTTTGGGTTAGTTATCGATGGTGTTCCACTCTTTTGTGATAACACTTATGCGATTAACATTGCTAAGAACCCAGTGCAGCATTCTCGGACCAAGCACATTGATATCAGATTCCACTCCTTAGAGACCATGTAGAGAAGGGTGACATCGTGCTCCGCCAGGAGAGTGACCACCGCTGGTGATATTTTACCAAGCCTTTGGATAGCTCTAGGTTTTCACCTTGCGGGAGAGCTTGGGGTGGTTTGTCCTTATGGACTGTTGAGGGGAGCTTGTGTTTTACTGCTTTACTATATTGATTATGCTCTTACTCCTTTTTGTCTGCATTGCATATGGTGCATTGGGGTTAGTCTTTCCAACATAGGTTAGAGTGGTTTTCTTGCCAAGATGCTTAGACTTCTTACTCTTATCTTGTGCTTTCAGGATGCTGTATATTAGATGTTTCTTATCTCACTAGATTGAGCTCACTCACTTCTTGTAGGCTCTAGCAAGGGTTGGGCCACCCTCGGGTAGACAGGGTACGTGTTTGCTCTCGAGTGTATGTTTTCCCGTCAGCTGATAGTCCTGGAGTCATATGGGGTAGATGAGAGTCAGTCTGAGCCATAGTATCCTCTATATCTTATCTATGCTTTAAGGACTGCCTTTCTTGATTTCTTTGCCAGCTTCTCGTTTTTATTGCTTTCATTCAGGGGAGTTCATTTGGGAACTTCTAGATCTTAATATTGACATAACTCAACTTGAACTAAAAGTTGCATCACATGTTGAAGGGAAGCTGGATTTACTTGCATGACATTCTGCATTGTAATATAACTACATGGAGCCTTGATTATTATCCATTGATGACATGTTTAAACTGCTTTACACCTTGCCATGACTTGTGCTTATTTGCTACATTTATCATGACTTCATATGTGTAAACTAGCTTTTGCCATGATAAGTTAATTAAACTTGCTCAATTTAAACTAAAACTTGTCATGTTAGCACTCGAGATTAGTCTTTCTTGAGCTATCCTTTTATGATCCATGCCATGTCAAATAGGCTGAGTTGAGCGTTGAATCTCTATTGAGCCTTAGAATGAGTTATTTTAGTCTCTTGATGATGCATAGGTTAGTACAATCATTTCAAAAGCAAAAAGATCTCTTTTGTGCGAAAAAATTGATCTCACCAATTCTTTCTCATGAGACGGCTTGCCATTGCACTAGGCATGAACTCAGGGGGAGTTTTGGATGACCAAGATCATTTTCTTAAGCTTTTCGCTTGGAATGATCGCATAAGGCTTGAGATCTAGCACATGATAAAAATATTGGTTGGAAACAACTAAGTTTCAAAAGAAAATGTCATTTGTGCTCAATTTGCTTAAGCTACTAAAAGAACCAAGTACTTGAACCAATGTTTCACTCTTGAGCATATAGCACTCTATTTGGACTCAATATTAGCTTCTTGGTTCCGCTTAGCTTAATTGACATGGCTTGCATCATTCTTGGATGTCTCTAGCTAGACTTTACTTATTGATGACTTGACATGCTCACAAAATGCATTACACTTCAGTTCGTCATCTATTTGTGCTAGCTAGCTTATACATATCCTGTCATGATCTAGATAGCATTCTATTGAGTTATGGCTTGATGTAATTCTTAATGGTCATTTTGGATAATTCTCATGGCTCTAAATGCTTAGAATAATCAAACTTCAGCCATTTTATCCTTTTTCATGACTTATTTTCCTTCTTGCATTCTTGATGTGTTTATTGCCAAAAGGGGGAGAATAGTGGTAGAAAAAGCCACTTTGGGAGCTTTGAGGAAAACTTGTTCTTTCTTTTGCTCCTTCTGTCGACATGGTCATTAGCTGCATTTCCTTCTTTGGACCATGTTGGATTCTTCAAACTCAACTTCATGCTTTTTCTGGGTTTGTCAATATACTCATCAAGGGGGAGATTGAGAGACCATGTAAGGTCATCCCATGTGTATGATGAGTAATTGACTTCGGCTTAGGGAAGTCGAGTTTGAGTTGTTTGGTTCGGACCATGTCGTTGCGGGGTGCAACGGGCTCGGTCGGACTTGGTCAAACCTGATCAATAGGTTTAGGATGATTATTCTAATGATTTGACAGGTTTGGGCTTAATATTGTGTCACTGATGCCATTTATACTTTCATGTTTCGTGCGGTGCTATGTGACGGTTTACTTGTCTGTGTGGTTGCAGGACTTCGGAGCTAGGTCATGGTGAGGCGTGGGAGGACCGGGACTAGGCACAGGAGGTGTTGAGGTCCAGACGGTCGGAGATGTCGAGGATGATCGAGGCTGCTGAGGTGGTTGCAAGCCGGGAGACGAGGAACCGGAGCTGGAGCTACGGAGGTAGACACGACGGCAACGGCGAATGGATCGGGACTAGACTCGGGAGGAGTCGAGGTTCGACGGTCGGATACCGATTGCGGTCGTGTGCGGCGGAATGGCCGGGACTAGACTCGGGAGGAGTCGGAGGTCCGCCGGTCGAGTCGTGCGGTCATGCGTACACGACAAGGAGCGGAAGCTTCCGGAAGGTGCGGGAGGCGAATCGGTAATTTCGCAAGGCTACACAAGCGGAGACGGCTCCGTTAGGGTTTAGCCGGCGAACGGTTGGAGACCCGTTAGCCAAGGGCTATAAATAGGTGTTGGGGGCTGCATACCCCTTTGAGGGTTTTTGTGCATTTGCTCTCCATTTTGTGTGTGTTCTTCCCAAGAAGCATGTGAGGCTCTTGGTATTTTTGAGGATTGAGAGGGAGAGGATGGATTGAGAGTCTTGTAATCTTTCTTGTTCTAATGTCCATGCGTATCGGGACTCTTTTGTTTTATTTTCTCTCCATGAATCCATTGGTGAAAACCTGTGTTGAGATGTGATGGCTTATTGCATTTCTCGAGTTTTGCTTTGCATTTTCTTCAGCTCTTTCTTGTTTGGATTCCTCTGCTGGTTCTTTGGTGAGTAAAGATCTTGATGAAGTGTTGCAGATTTACTTTATCTCTGAGGTAGGAATTGATACTCAAAGTCTTTGGCTAATGTATTCCGAGAGAAAGGAATCCATTCATCACCATTCTCTCAAATGTCCAGCACTTCTCTTTCTCTTTTGGGTTTGAATGCAAAGCAATATTGTGCTCAAGTGTGTGGCTTCTATAGATTATTTTGAGCTACGGTTCCTTCATTCTGAGACCACTTCCTAGCAGAAATCAATGGTCTTTTGTTTTCTTCCTCTATCCTTTATTGTCTATTTTTCTCTTCTAGTTTAGTCTCTCTGGTTAAGTCTGTTTATTTTTGGGCTTCTGTGTATTGACTGCTCGAGACTGTTTCTTGCCGAGTTTACTCTCACAGTCTCAGTCAGTTCTCGGTTCTTGGCAATCTGATGTCTCTTGTTCTGTCTTTCTGCAAATCTGTTTTTCTTTTTAAAGATCTTCTCCTTCTAAAGTTTGGTTGGCCATTCAGTTCCTATTTTCTGAGAAGCTCAGGTTTCGGTTGGTAGTCTCTGTGTTTTCTGTTCTCTTTTCAGTTTTTACTGTACCGACTTTTGTCAGTCAGTGTCTTTCTTTTTTCCTTTCAGTTTCTCTTTTCTGCTTCTTGTTGTTCCTATCTGCTTGCAGATTTTGTTTGCATCTGGAGCCTCTGTTTTCGGTGGAGACACAGCTACAGCTTCGGCTGGCTGCTGTTTCAATCTTCGGCAGCAACATTTGTGCTTGCTGTTCTTCTTCTGTTTTCAGTTGGCTGAACATTCTGTTTTCAGGAGCAAAGCAGATTTCTTTTGTTAGTCCGACAGCTCACTCTTCTGTTAAACCTAGACAGTCAGTTTAGCATAGTATTGCAGGTTTCAGCACTTGATTTTCCTTGGTAAAAATATGTATTCAAGTCTTTCTCTCAACTGGCTGCCTACGGCATTTTCTTTTTGCTCCCTCATCTTACTGCCAAAACTAATTCCTTGCTTCTGTCTTCGGTAGTATTTATTTGGTCCCGTTTGTGTCTTATTTTTGGATGTACAATTCTCGGGAGGCGTTTTGCAAGAGAACGACATTCACCCCCTCTGTCGCCATTTCGTCCTACATGTTTCTTTTAATGCCTACACTCCGGGGGCAATTAGCCAATAGTTTATTTTTGTTAGTGCTAATAGAACTTCCATGTTAACTCTCCTTTTCAGCAGATGGCAAAATGCAACTTTGTCCGCTGGATTGATCCCCCAATGAACGCCATGTTGTGACGTATATGGATACATTGTGGAACCGAATCTTAGAGTTGGAGGCGTGGATTGACAACCTCAACGAGCAGAACGATGAAACCCACCAACAGATACAACGCGAGAGGGGCAACAAGGAGGTCATCAACATAGAAAGTTCCTATGATCCCACATGCTGCTGCGCGAACTCTAGCTACACATATGCGTACCGCTACAACGATGACCAGCCACGTCCGAGGCGCCCTCCTCTGCATCACTCCATGTGGGTAGCACCAGACACCTTCTACTAGTAGCCACGCCCGGAGAAGCTTGTACCATTGTACTCTCCCTTGTTGTACGCAGTTATGTTCAATCTCCTAAAGCATGTAACTAAATAGTGTACGCGTCATTGTGGTTGCCATTTATTGATTGGATTGTTCCAGCGTTGCATCGCGTGCATTAAAGTAGAGGCGTCCATACGCATTGAACAAACGTACATCACAGAAATGTACATCATATCGCTACACAAAGCTACCTCGTTTAGTCTTATTAGTGTGTAAGGCCATCTCGTTTGGTCTTGTCAGTGTGTAAGGCCGCCACAAACTTTAACACTCGTATTGATCGTTAGATGTCTTCCATTAGGAATACAAAAGGGAGTCTTTTGGCCTCGCACTTCAGGCTACAAAAGGGAGCCATTCCCCAACCACCCCTTCACGTCTTGAAGTATTTCTCCCCGTTCTCTCAACCTTAGTTTGCTTCTCCCTCCCCCAGACATCGAGATGAGCCAAGTAAGCACCTCTTCGGCAGCACCCGCGGTGATTTGCCTGAAGTGCAACATGCTTATGAGACATAAGACTTCATAGACGGCCACGAATCCTGGACAGCACTACTACAAGGGCCCCTTTCACTCGGTGAGTCAGCTTGTTTCGAGTTGGTTCAAATCGTTCACCAGATGTTACAAAACATTTCTCTTATTGAATTGCATGATGGCCCAGGTGGTTGATGATTCCGAGTGTGGGAGGATGAAATGGCCACTAGGCGCGGTATTGTTTCGCAGCAGAAAGTTACAATGGGGGATAGCGAAATGGTCGAGATGCGGCATTGTTTTGATAGACTCGAGAGCAAGATTAACATAATATTGTCTTGCATTTTCTTTCTTGTGTTCATTGTTTATCTTGAAAGTGTACTACTGCGAGTATTGTTTCGATTCACATTGTTTCGTGCAGTGCTTTGTATGATATATGTATGTGTAATGCATATCCATGCCTATATGTGTGATCCTTCAGCACCGTGATTCGGAAGTCTATGGCCCCACCCCTAGATCGATGCGCTCGTTGATGAGAACATGACCCCTATGGATACAATCATATTTGTTATGCTTCTTGTTCCAATTATAAGAGCTCATACGCACCACTTAAATTATTAGGTGAGCTCGTTTTTAGGAGTGCCTTTGTATTATATGAACTATATGATGCTACCTAATGATAAAAATATACATTTGTGTAGCACCATGTCACTTTTGGGTCCAGACGAGTAAGAGTTCAAGCTGGACCCGTTTTGGAATCTAATTCGGCCTTCGGAGACAGCACCGATTTTAAATGTTCATAACTTTCACATACGGAGTATGCTGAACTCCTTGAGTACTTGATTGAAAGTTTATCTCATTTTCTTTCCAATGGATCCAGCCTCACCTTCAAATTCGCTATCTACACATCGCAATTATTAGAAGAAGATGTTGCATCACCTATTCGGGCCAATTTGGGCCTTGTATTTGTATTCGACTTGGCCTATATGTTGGCCGGCCACCTTGGGAGCCACACTGTTCACATGAACAGTAGTACCACCCCGCCTATCCTAGTTATGTGTGGATCTTTTCCCTCTATTTAAGGTGGTCGCACCCCTCTAGTCTCCTTGCATTTTGTTTAGTTAAAAGTTAGCTACATTGCAACTTCGTGTATTAGTTTGTGTCGACTAGACCAACCCTGAATACCACTTCAGAATACCACTATATTGAGTATTTCAATCCTATTTGCAATTTTCAGATTGCTTATTATCTTGTTCTTGCTTATTCTTCGATTACATGCTGGAATAGACCTTCATGGTCAGGTTGATCGTGCTTCTAGCAAGGTTGATAACAATCTTGGAGTTGCTTCAGCGATTGCTGGGTATATTGGTCTTGTGTGATTGGTAGCCAAATCGTAAGAGTCGTCTCCTCAAATCGAATTATCATTCTCATCGAAAGATCGGGACACCTATCATCGCATCAAGTGGTATCAGAGCTACCATTGATCGGTGAGAATTTTCTTTACCTACAGTCCACAAAAGCCATCAAAATAAAAAAAATTAGGGTTGCATCATCATGTCTAATTGCTGATTTCTAGTCTAGTTAGTGCCTAGTTGGTCTTTGTCTACTTGCATCTGTTGTGTTTTGTCTTCCTGCCACAAGTCATCAATCTTCCTTGATCCTCTCGCTGCCACGGCACCAAAAACAGCCTGCCATTGCTGCGGTGGCACCAAAAACGACCAGTGGTTGCCGCTGTGGCACCCAACCACAGCTGTAGCCGCCGCTGCCACATCACTGCCGCGGCAACCGAAAATGCTTGCCGTCGCCGCTGCCGCGGCAACCGAAAATGACCTACCATTGCTGCCGTGGCAGCCAACCACAGCTCCTGCCACCACCGCCACATGGCTGCCGTGGCAACCAAAAACGCCTGCCGCCACCACAGCGGCAACCACAGTTCCTGCCGCCGCCACTACCACATTGCTGCCACTGCAACCGAAAACGCCTGCCGTCGCTGCCGCGGCAACCATGAGCGCGCTCTACCGCCGCCACTGCCACATCCTGCCGTGGCAGCCGAAACTCCTGCCACCGCAAGCACATTGCCGACCGCGCTGCCACATCCCGCCGTGGCAGCCGAAACGCCTGCCACCGGTGTCATTGTTTTCTACTGCAACATACTTCAAGATCCTAGAGCTATGTGTTTTCGGTTTGTTAAGGGAAGAACAAGAATTTGGTTTCCAAACTCGGCTCCATCATTGGGATTTGCCAAAGAAGGATGAGAGAGAGAGGACAAAAAAAAAAAAGGAAAGTCTCCACCTTCTCGAAAATTGAAAAGCATGTCAAACTTTCCTCAAAACCAGTGAAAATTGGTGACCTTCTACATATAGCCACAAGATTCCACAAAAAAATCAGCAAGTTTGGCCAATGCATTTGAAAGATAGAGCAGTTTCAAATTTGAACCCGAGTCGGTTTTGAGTCCGAGTAGGTTTCTGTTTCCGAGACATCTTCAGTAAAATGGGCATAACATTTGCATGCCACGTTCATTTTCGACGTTCTTGTACTCATTAGAAAGCTAACGATGGGCCTGATCTAGAAAAATTGACTAGCTTGCGCCTGTTGCCCTCTAAGACCCTGAAAATTGGCCATCTTCAGACTCGAATTTGCATCGTAAGATTTTGGTTTCTGTTTTTTGCCCTTTTATTGGTCTTCCCTTCGGAATTTGGGTTTTGCCTGAACTGCAAAGTTGTAGATCTCATCAAAACCTTTCAAACAAGTATATATAAGCCATATAAAACTCAGAGACCATGTGGAGGTCATCTCATTGTGAGTGATGAGTAATTGACATCTGTTTTCAAAAGTCGAGTTTGAGTCGGTTTGTTCGGACCCAGACATTGCATGGTGTAACGGGCTCGGTCGAACTTTGGTCAAACTTAGTCGTATGGGTTAGGATGTATATTCTATTGTTGCGACAGGTTTGATCTTGCTAATGTCATTTGCGCGTTCATGTATCGAGCGGTGCTATGTGACGTGTTTTCTTGTCTGTGTGTCTGCAGGACATCGAGACGGAGTCGTGGCGAGACACGGTGGACCGGACTAGGCGCAGGTGGCGCTGAGGTCAGAACGGTCGTGATGTGTCGAAGACGACGTGGACTCGAGGTGGTTGCGAGGCGTGCGAGACAAGGAGCGCGGAAGCTTCCCGGAAGGTGCAGGAGGGGCGAAATGGTCATTTCGCGAGGCTGCACAAGTGGGAGCGGGCTCCGTTAGGTTTAGCCGGCGTAACGGGTTGGAGACCCGTTAGCCAAGGGCTATAAATAGAGGTGAGGGGCTGCATACCCCTTAGGACACAATAGAGAGAGTTAGGGTTTTGAGAGCTCATTCATTCCTTGTGTGTTGTGTTCCTCCCAAGAAGCTTGTGAGGCTCTTGGTGTTTTTGAGGATTGAGAGATGGAGAGGATGAGAGTTGTTTGATCCTTCATGTATCTCTTTGTATTTCGCTCTTGATTCAATGAATGGAAATCTGAAGTTTTCTTATGACTTGTTCTTAGTTCTTGCTCTCTTTGTGATGGTATCAAACCGAGATTGCTCTCTTGGCAGAAGTGTTCTCTTCGCAGGACTGTTTGCTGTGTACTCTGTTTTCTGTAGCTTCTATTTTCAGTACGACACCAGTGTTTACTCTCTGGTCTACAGCATCCGACAGCAGTATGTGTGCTTCTTTTCTTCATGTTTCTAGATAGCACTCGGATGATTGTGTAACCTGCAGCTAGTTAAGTTTTCAGTCATTTGCTAGATGTTTTCGGCTGCAAAATCAACAAGCTCCTTTTGCTGTTTTCAGTGATGTGGTCTGTTTTCGGTTGTGAACAGGAAAACAGACAGCAGGCTGGTTTCTCTCTTTTTGGCTGTGACCTTCTTTTCTTCTGCTCTCAGTATGTTGTTCGGCAGCTGTAGAAATACTTTGTATCAGTGTTTCTGTCTGTAGCAGTCAGCCGTCAGTAACCAAAGAACTTTCCCAGTCTGCGTGAATCTTTTTCTTTTCCCTTTTTTACTTTCAGTTTTACCGCTACAGTTCCTACTCGGTCTGCTTGGCAAAGATCTGAATGTTGTAATTCTTTGGTATGCTTGAGAGTCTGCAGTACACTCAGTTTTCAGGATCCGGTTGTAGTATCTGTGTTGCATTTCAGCTGGTTCTTCATTTCCCTTTTGTCGGCAGTTTTCCAATACACTGCTCTGCTAGCCTCTGTTTTCCTAAAACATCTCAGATTGAGTTTCCAGCTTCCGGTTTTGCCTGGTAGTTTGATCTTTTTCTCGACAAAGCAAACCATTGCATGGACGTCAAGATTGTTCATCTTTTTTTATTTCTTGTGTTGATCTTTGACGATTTTGCATGCAGATCAAACTGCATCTTTTTCAGCTGAAATTTTTACTAACTACTCTCTGATTTATGCTGAATTTTTTAGTATCGCATGCGTTCCAGTTTTCAGCTGAATTAATTTTCTGTGAGTTGCCTCGTACTTCATTTGTCTGAAATATATGTGTACGAATTCTCGGGGGCGATTTTAAAAAAGAGAGCGACATTCACCCCCCTCTGTCGCCATTTCGGTCCTACAATTGGTATCAGAGCCGGTTAGCTCTTCCTCATAGATCTTAACCGGTCTCAAGAGCCATGGCGACGGACAAGTACTTGACCAAGCCCCCGATCTTCGATGGGATGGACTATCCCTTCTGGAAGAGTCGGATGGAGACCTACATCCGTGCTCGTGGCTACGCCATCCGGGCGAAGGTCAAGGTTCGGTTTTCTGTTCCTGCCGATGAGGACGTCAATACCGAAAACATGGCTGACGTTGAGGCAAACGCTAAGGCAAGGAACATCATAACCCAGGGCCTGAGTCGTAGTGAGTTTGACCGCATATCTCATCTTCCATCCGCCGATATTTGGGCGACCTCAATGCTTACCATGAGGGCACCACCCAAATAAAGACGGTGCGACAGGACCAGTTCAAGCGAGATTACAACAAGTTTGAAATGCTCGCTGGCGAGTCCCTTGATGAGTGTTTTGCGCCACAAGATCTTGAGCAACCTCCGAGCGGTCGGTCTCACGCACTCGACTCGGACAACGCCGTCGATGCTCACCGCACTCGATCTGCGTGTTTGGGAGATGAAAGTGACCACCATCAAAGACACGACAGACCTCTCGACCTTGAATCTTGACGCGCTGTACTCGCGCCTCAAGACTCACGAGATTGACGCCTCGTGGGTCAAGTCACGCCGATGGCCTTGGTCACCGATCCCGCTTCTTCTTCGGGCCCCTCTTCTGATTCGACTTGCGGTTTCTCCCTTGTCGCTCTCGTGACGTGGCGATGATCGCTTAGAGCACTATGGATGATCGATTGGCTCTCCTTGCTCGCAAATTTTCTCATGCTTACAAGAGGAGGGACGGAAAGAGAGGAGGACCTGTGATTTGCTTCGAGTGTGGTGGCCCCAACCACATTCGGGCAAACTGCCCCAAGCTGGAGAAGGGCAAGAATGACTACGGCGGTTCGGGCAAGAACGACTACACCGACAAGAACCGCAACAAGAAGACCAGCTCAGACGCAAGGCAAGAAGACGTTCCGCAACTTTGGCAAAGCCAAGAAACTCTTCCACCGCGTCCTCACCGTCTTCGACGACCTCGACCTCAGCGAGGTGGAGGGATGGAGCGACGATGACGGGACGGGAGATCAAGAACGCAAGGATGGCGGCGACGACTTCTCCGGCATGTGCTTCATGGCCCTTGAGGGCGAAATCAGCGACAGCGAGCTCTGCTCCGACTCGGACGAGGTATGCCCCACCTACGACCAGCTCAATCATGCTTTTCTTAAGCTAGGTGGTTTTCATGCTAGAGCTAAGACTAGGTGTACTGAGTTAGAGAAGGAAGTAGATAGACTGTCACGGGAGCTTACTTCACTTATATCTGCTCCTCCCGTGACTAATGTGATACATGCCCCGCTTTGATTGGTGATATGGAGAAGTTAAGGACTTCTTATGATAGTATGACCTCTGAGCTAGATATTCTTAAGGTGGAGAATGTTAGTCGCTAGTGAACTAGAAATGACTAGGATTGTTGTTCCTTCATCGCTATTGAGACTACTTTCTGCACGTCTTGTGAAGATAAGGACAATGCTTTTAGAGGTCTTTACACTATGCTTCTCGATCTGCCCGAGACTTGTGAAAGTTGTAATAACTTAAAGATGAATCTAAAACGGGCAGATCATAAAATTACTGAGTTACAAGCTTTTCTACTTGAGCCTATTGCTTCATGTGTAAATTGTCCTGTTAATCTGCTGAACTTGAATCGTCTCAAAACAGTTTCAAGAAATGATTGACTACAATAAGAAAATGGCTCAAGATGCTTCGAGGACCCCGTTAGCTCACCATGCAAAAATTGTGATAAACTAAAATCTAACTTGATTGCTTTGGATGATAAATGTGTGAAGCTAACTAAGGACCTCCTAGAAAGATCACGTCCTGCTTGTGCCTTCTGTGCTGAGGTGTTGGAAAAGGATAAGGACATGGTAGAGATGTTTAGGAAGAGTTATGAAGACCAAATGGCTAGGATTAGGACTGCCCCCTGTGTGTCCTGCGAAGCCCTCAAGGTTGAGGCGGCCGTGCATAAGGAGAGATACGCACGTGCCATTCGCTCTTCTGCTGTTGGTTCTTCTTCCTCTCCTCCTGCTGTCACTTCTCCTTCCCCTTGCTCCTCTTGCACCTCTCTCTTTCGGGAGTGTCAGTACCTTATGAACACTCTTGAGAAATTTGTAGGAGGCAAGAAGAAGCTCAATCTTATTCTAGACCAATCAAAGATTTGCAAGTTCAATCAGGGTCTAGGATATGATTTCCGTAAGGATGTGAGTAAGCATCCACCGTCGTGCTCGCACCCATAGCATAGTGTGATTGAGGTCAAGCCCAAGAACAAGAAAGTTCAATTTAAATCAGCGGGCTTTGTCCAAGGGATTGACGCTGAAGGTGATTTCACCGCGACTCTGCCTCTCGGAAGGGCCATCTCATGCGACTTCACCCTCGTATATGGTATCATTGCACCTTCATCGGAAGGATGGGCATTTGTTTGACCATTGCTTCAAGCGCCAAGATCGTGCGAAGAGACCGTGTTGAGTCTCTTAGGCGTATTGTGGTCAGCCCGCACCTTGAATGCACCTAAGACCAACACGAGGTCTAGGTTTGCTCTTGTTGGTAGCTTTGGGCAAGACCGAGGGACTTGGTTTTTCCGAGTCTTCTTTTTCGTCCTCGTGCTCCTCTCGGTCGTGACTTCCGCCGTCCCGAGGGTAGATCTCGCTTTCCCCATCGAGATGCCTACCCGCGGCGTGATCGACTGCTGTCGGCACCACCGCTCGCCGTCCGTAGCGGTCGGACCCAAGAATACTTCCGTGTCTGCTCACGATCTTATGCTTCTTTGAGCGACGGAGAGCGTAGGGTAGATAGAGGTCACTCGTGGTTGACTACTTCATCGCTCCGACGTGTTACTCAAGATTGGGTGCCAAAATCACCGTTGATTTACCCAAGCATCGAGACTTTACTCTCTGTTTGACTCAGGTTTGCCGGGCAGGGAAGGGAAAGGTTTGGCTCGTAGACTCCGGGTGCTCACGACACATGATCGGAGATTCCCGTTGGTTTTCTTCCCTTGCCCGCGCTCCAGGTGATAGACGATCACCTTCGAGATGCTTCTTCCGGCCGCCATCGCCAAAGGTACTGTCGCATTAATGATTCATTTATTTTAAAAGATGTTGCCTTGGTTAGTAAGTCGCAGTACAATTTGCTTTCCGCTTCTCACCACCGATGACGACTTTGAGGTGAGCTTTAAGAAAAACAACTGCAAAATTCTTGATTCTTCGGGTAGTCTGGTTTGCGGGATTTCTCGTTTTGGAAGGATCTTTCGTGCTGATTTTTCTGAGTCTTCTGGTGATACTCTCCGTTGTTTTCTTGCTTCTGAGTCCCGCGACCTCTCTTTCTGGCATAGGAGACTTGGTCATATTGGATTTGACCATTTGACCAGAGTTAGCGGCCACAATCTCATTCGTGGTCTGCCGAAACTCAAGATGGTCAAAGATCTTGCTTGCGCTCCATGCCTAAGCACGCAAGATGGTTGCCGCTTCTCACCCTTCGGTCACAGATTACTATGACCGATGCACGTGACACTGCTCCACATGGACACAGCTTGGACCACTCGAGTGCATCAGCAGGAGGGAAGTGGTATGTTCTCGTTGTGGTCGATGACTATTCGAGGTATTCTTGGGTGTTTTTCCGAGGTCTTTTCAGTAGGCTGTCTGTTGAGCTTCCAGGTGCCTTACGAGCGATCCGCAGTGACAATGGTACGGAGTTCAAGAATTCCTACTTCGAGAGGTTCTGTGGTGAGACAGGTGTAGAGCACCAATTCTCTTCTCCGCACGTCCCACAACAGAATGGCGTCGTGGAAAGGAAGAACCGTACCTTGGTCGAGATGGTCAGGACGATGCTTGATGAGTACTCTACACCGAGGAAGTTTTGGGCTGAGGCTATAGCCACCGCGTGCCATGTTTCTAATCGAGTTTTTCTTCGGGCACTCTTGCACCGCACTACTTACGAGTTGAGATATGGGCGAAAGCCCAGTGTTTCTCACTTTCGTGTGTTTGGTTGCAAGTTTCGTGTGTTTCTCACTTTCGCACTACTTACGAGTTGAGATACGGGAGCTTTGGGGTTTACTGCTTTATCATATTATTTATGCTTTTGTATCCTTACTATTGCATCGCATTTTCGGGTGCATTGGGTTTAGTCCTTCTAGCATAGGTTAGAGTGTGTCTCTTGCCGAGTGCTTAGACTTCTTGCTCTTATCTTGTGCTTTCAGGATAGCTGTTTCTTATCTCACTAGGTTGAGCTCACTCACTTCTTTTAGGTTCTAGCGAGGTTGGGCCACCCTGCAGACAGTGCGTGTTTGCTCTCTAGTGTGTGTTTTACTCGTCAGCTGGTTATCCTAGAGTCATATGGGGTAGATAAGAGTTTGTCTGAGTCATTAGTATTCTCTATCTTATCTATGCTTTAAGGACTGTCTTTCTTGATTTATTTGCCAGCTTCTCGTTTTTATTGCTTTGGTTCAGGGGGAGTTCATTTGGGAACTTCTAGATATTAATGTTGACATAACTCAACTTGAACTAAAAGTTGCATCTCAAGTTTAGGGGGAGCTGGATTTTCTTCATTTGATTTGTAACATAACTTAATGGAGCCTTAATTATGATCCTTTCATGACATGTATTCATTATATTACATCTTACCATGATTTATGCTCTATTGCTAATTTGATCATGACTTTATATGTGTAGTCAAGTCTTTGCCATGATAGGTTAATTAAAATGCTAAATTTGACATAATTCCTGTCATGTTCATATTTGAGACTAGTCAGCTTTGTGTTATCTTTTTATGGTTCATGTCATGTCAAATAGGCTGAGTTGAGTCTTGAATCATTGTTGAGCAATAGATTGAGCTATATTAGTTTCTTGATGACACATAAATTAGTACAATCTATTAAAAGCAAAAAGATCTCTTTTGTGCGAAAAAACTGATCTCACCAATTCCTTCTCATGAGACGGTTTACCATTGCACAAGGCATGAACTTAGGGGAGATTTGGATGACCAAGATCATCTTCTTAAGCTCATTGCTTGAAGTGGTCGTATAAGGCTTGAGATCTAGCACATGACTAAACAAAATAATATGGGTTGAAAACAACCATGATTTCCAAAAGAAAAATGTCAAATGTGCTCAATTGCTAAAAGGTTCAATGTACTTCAACAATTGTATCATTCTTGAACAAATAGCACTCTAGATGGCTCAACACTAGCTTCTCGGTTCCATTTAGCTTATTGACATGGCTTGCATCATTTGTGGATACCATTAGCTAGACTAAAATCATGATTGACTTGACTTGCTAAGCACTTCAACTAAAATTCAGTTATACCTTATGTTGCTTAGCTTCACTTTACATACTTAGTCATGATCTTTGTAGCTTATTTGTATGTTATGGCTTGATGTAATACATTATGGTCATTTTGGATAATTCTCATGGCTCTACATACTTAAAAATGATCAAATCAGCCTTTCATCCATTTTCATGACTTTTTCTCCTTCCTACATTCTTGATGGGTTTATTGCCAAAAAAGGGTGAGAATAGTGGTAGAAAAAGCCACTTCGGGAGCTTTGAGGAAAAATTGTTCTTTCTTTTGCTCCTTCTGTCTACATGGTCATTAGCTTCACTCTGTACTTATGGACCATGTTAGACTCTTCAAACTCAACTTTGTGCTTTTTCGGTGTTTGTCAATATATTCATCAAGGGGGGGATTGAGAGACCATGTGGAGGTCATCCCATTGTGAGTGATGAGTAATTGACATCTGTTTTCAAAAGTCGAGTTTGAGTCGGTTTGTTCGGACCCAGACGTTGCATGGTGTAACGGGCTCGGTCGGACTTTGGTCAAACTTAGTCGTATGGGTTAGGATGTATATTCTATTGTTGCGACAGGTTTGATCTTGCTAATGCCATTTGCGCGTTCATGTATCGAGCGGTGCTATGTGACGTGTTTTCTTATCTGTGTGTCTGCAGGACATCGAGACAGAGTCGTGGCGAGACACGGTAGACCGGACTAGGCGCAGTGGCGCGAGGTCGAACGGTCGTGATGTGTCGAAGACGACGTGGACTCGAGGTGGTTGCGAGGCGTGCGAGACAAGGAGCGCGGAAGCTTCCCGGAAGGTGCAGGAGGGGCGAAATGGTCATTTCGCGAGGCTGCACAAGTGGGAGCGGGCTCCGTTAGGGTTTAGCCGGCGTAACGGGTTGGAGACCCGTTAGCCAAGGGCTATAAATAGAGGTGAGGGGCTGCATACCCCTTAGGACACAATAGAGAGAGTTAGGGTTTTGAGAGCTCATTCATTCCTTGTGTGTTGTGTTCCTCCCAAGAAGCTTGTGAGGCTCTTGGTGTTTTTGAGGATTGAGAGATGGAGAGGATGAGAGTTGTTTGATCCTTCATGTATCTCTTTGTATTTCGCTCTTGATTCAATGAATGGAAATCTGAAGTTTTCTTATGACTTGTTCTTAGTTCTTGCTCTCTTTGTGATGGTATCAAACCGAGATTGCTCTCTTGGCAGAAGTGTTCTCTCCGCAGGACTGTTTGCTGTGTACTCTGTTTTCTGTAGCTTCTATTTTCAGTACGACACCAGTGTTTACTCTCTGGTCTACAGCATCCGACAGCAGTATGTGTGCTTTTCTTCATGTTTCTAGATAGCACTCGGATGATTGTGTAACCTGCAGCTAGTTAAGTTTTCAGTCATTTGCTAGATGTTTTCGGCTGCAAAATCAACAAGCTCCTTTTGCTGTTTTCAGTGATGTGGTCTGTTTTCGGTTGTGAACAGGAAAACAGACAGCAGGCTGGTTTCTCTCTTTTTGGCTGTGACCTTCTTTTCTTCTGCTCTCAGTATGTTGTTCGGCAGCTGTAGAAATACTTTGTATCAGTGTTTCTGTCTGTAGCAGTCAGCCGTCAGTAACCAAAGAACTTTCCCAGTCTGCGTGAATCTTTTTCTTTTCCCTTTTTTACTTTCAGTTTTACCGCTACAGTTCCTACTCGGTCTGCTTGGCAAAGATCTGAATGTTGTAATTCTTTGGTATGCTTGAGAGTCTGCAGTACACTCAGTTTTCAGGATCCGGTTGTAGTATCTGTGTTGCATTTCAGCTGGTTCTTCATTTCCTTTTTGTCGGCAGTTTTCCAATACACTGCTCTGCTAGCCTCTGTTTTCCTAAAACATCTCAGATTGAGTTTCCAGCTTCCGGTTTTGCCTGGTAGTTTGATCTTTTTCTCGACAAAGCAAACCATTGCATGGACGTCAAGATTGTTCATCTTTTTTTATTTCTTGTGTTGATCTTTGACGATTTTGCATGCAGATCAAACTGCATCTTTTTCAGCTGAAATTTTTACTGACTACTCTCTGATTTATGCTGAATTTTTTAGTATCGCATGCGTTCCAGTTTTCAGCTGAATTAATTTTCTGTGAGTTGCCTCGTACTTCATTTGTCTGAAATATATGCGTACGAATTCTCGGAGGCGATTTTAAAAAAGAGAGCGACATTCACCCCCCTCTGTCGCCATTTCGGTCCTACAAAAACTTTGCCCCTTTCATCTTTGAGACTAGCTGTTATTTTTTGCTCAAACTAGAGGGTTGTTTACATTGCACAATTACTTTGACTGGTACTTTAAATAATTATTCAACTTGCAATTACTGATTTGATTGTTATTAATCCTTGCTACCATATTGAAGCCTATCCTAGCTCCACCTTCTGCCATCGTATAGGTACCAGTTGCTTGCAATCGCTTTGCCAATCTTCGAAGATCATTTGACACCGACACTAGTTGTCGGTCACCACCTGTTTTTCTTGGTAAGAATTGATAAGAACTTGATAAGAACCACCTGCTCGGTCGGCTCGCCAGATCCGCTGCCGTCTGCTGCGCCGCCTCCTTTCGGTTTCTCGGCCGCCGCGCCTCCGCCTCCTTCGCCTTTCGGTTGCTCGGTGACGGCCGCCGCGCCTCCTTCTTCTTGCTCCGGTGCTCAAGCGCCCGGCCCTCCGCCTCCCTCCGGATCTTGCGAAGTAAGTCCTTTCTGGCTTTCTCTCTGTTTCATTAATTGGTAGATTGCTAGTCTGTTGTGAATTGTGAAGTACTGAAGTAGGATCTTGCGAAGTTGTAAGAACTTGTAGGTTGAAATGTTGTTGCATTTGCATACTTGTCACTTTGCCAGATTGCTAGACTGCTAGTTGGTACACTGGTAGAGACATAGAGTGGTAGTTGCCTACTGACTCAGGAGATGAACAATTGAACATTGAGCAGATCCATGCTGGACATTGGTTAATTTGTAATGTTATTGCATTTTTGGTTAATGGTTAATTGGTTATCTATCTTTGTATTTTTGGATTATTAGATGTCTGAGTCAGATGCTATTGCAAATATTGATGTTGCTGCTGCTGCTGGGTCAGTGGGTATGGGTATGAATGTGAATGTGGGCAGCGATGAGCCGATGAAGCTGTTGGTCCCAATGAAGCTCAAGATGGAAAAACAAATGAATCCTGCACTGATCGATCGCATCGCCGCAATTATTGATCCTAGGTACAAGTAATTTTAATCGCTAATCCGAGTCAATGTATGGATGTTTTATTAACCAATGATCACTCACTTTGTTTTCTATGTTATGCTTCAACTAATTAGCCTATTTTTCATGTTATGAAGGCATTGAAATGTCAGGCTTCATTTATGTTCCGCTGTTGAGTGCTATGCTACATCGCTATCGCCGTCTGTGTGTTGTTGGTTTCATTTATATGTGCTGCTGGTCTATGTAATATGTATTGTGTATTTATTTCATGTCTGCTGCTGTAATATGTATTGTGTATTTATTTACTGCTTGGCTGCCTGCCTAGTTTATACTACTGCTGTCTTTATTTGTCGAATTGTCGCTCTCGCTAGCTACTTCTTGGACCGGTTTAGTGGTTTATGAATTATGACTTTAGTCTTTTACTCTTTTATGTGTCATTACTTAGGTGCTAAACTGCTAGTTGTTGCTGGTTTTGTGACTGCTTTCGGTCGTCTCACATTACCTCATCGTGTCGCTTCTTTGTCCCGGACAAAGTAGCCATTGTTAATGAGTCAATGTATTCTAAATTTTTTTATTGTAGAATGGAGAATTCGAGTCTAGAGATGAGATTAACGTTTAGCAATACGTAAACTTTGGTAAAATTGATATTAACCGATATCATATCGAAATAAGATGGTATTTACCGATACCACACCGTATTCTGAAAAATATCGTATTTCCCGAAATACTAAAATCGTATTTACCGATCAAACCGTATTTACCGATCAAACCGTATTTATCGAACCGTATAAACCGAAAAAATGAACGAACAGTCCTAATGGCAAGGACGACACTGATCGGTGATGTTCAACATTGGTGGTCGAATTTCAAGTACCACTACATGTACACATGGAATGAGATGAAGAAATTGCTACGTCGTTTTGTACCTCCACCACCCACGGTCGCAAGTGAGGTGCAACCTAAGGTAACTGAAAATGCTGACATTGTTTTGGATACTATTCCATCTACAGATACCGCTGAGATGCTTGAAGAGATGGAAGATGATCTGGCGCATCTTATGTCATTAGAGAAGTTTGAGGTACCTACAGTATCTGATGAGGACGATAATGACAAAGGTACTGATATGATGCTATAGCAAGACATAGAGCAACCTTGTGAGTATATCCCACTGTAGTGCAATCTTTTGATATTTTTTGTGTTAACTTGCGAACCATGTGTTGATCTGAATTCTCATAATTTTGCACATGTTGAATTAATTATACATATGAAAGTATTTGATAGAATATCCCCTACTGATGCATTGTGTTATATAATGATTAATGAGGTCGTTAGCTTGGAATGTGCTATGGAGAAAGTTTCTGACCTTTCATCTCTAAATTCACTATCTGCACCTACACCTACTGTTTAAAATTAATTGGAGATTATGGTGTAGACAATCAATTTCTTGTATATCGAATATACATAACTTATGATCACATGGATGAATTGAAACTTGTTGTTTTGAACAATTCTTATGTGCTAAACCTTGTTTATTATGAGAGAAAAATAAGTTTTAGTGATCATTCAATGCCTATGTGTTCATCTCTTATTGCACTATCTAGTATTGACAATCTAAATAATGAAGTTGATATATGGAAGAACTTACAAATATTTTCACCCTTGCTAGATAAATTTGATATTGCCTGATTGAAATCTGCTTATATGGATGAACTTTGCTTGATTTCAAAAGTTGCAGCTTTGCCTATATGTGATGCCACTGCAAGTTTACAACTTCAGATATTTGAATTGCATAAATACTTCACTTACATTTGCAAAAGTAGTTGCAATAATTACGTGTGAGAAATTTTGTTTTGCTCATTAACATATATGATTATTCTTCAGGTAATAATACTCGCTGCTGTTTTATAACACTAATTGTGCACAAACGAAAAACCGTTAAAACGGATGACATATACATATACCATGCATATACCTTGGCTTCCTTGTTACCCTATTTTCAGTTTATCAAAAGCCGAGCACGGCCTTATTTTCAAGAAAGGGGATGATGAGAACATGACCCCTATGGATACAACCATATTTGTTATGCTTGATGTTCCAATTACAAGAACTCTTGCGCATCACTTAAATTATCAAGTGAGCTCGTTTTTAGGAGTGTCTTTATATTATATGAACTATATGGTGCTACCTAATGACGAAAATATATATTTGTGCAGCACTATGTAACTTTTGGGTCAAGACGAGCAAGAGTTCGAGCTCGACCTGTTTCGGAATCCAATTCGGCCTCCAGAAACAACACCGACTTCAAACGTACATAACTTTCACAGACGGAGTCCGTTTGAGCTCCACAAGTACTTGATTGAAAGTTTATCTTGTTCTCTTTCCAACGGATATGGCCTTACCTTCAGATTCGCTGTCTACACGTCGCAATCATTAGAAGGATCTGCTCACCTGTTTGGGACAATTTGGGCCTTGTATTCGTATCCGATTGGCCCATGTGCCAACCAGCCACCTAGGGAGTCGTACTGTTCACATGAACAGTAGTACCACCCCATCTATCATAGTTATGTGCGGCTCTTTTTTCCCCTATTTAAGATGGTTGCACTCCTCTAGTCTCCTTGGATTTCGTTTAGTTAAAAGTTAGCTACATTACAAGTGTATTGGTTTGTGTCGACTAGACCAACCCTGAATACCGCTTCGGAATCCCACCATATTGAGTATTTCAATCCTATTTGCAATTTTCAGATTGCTTATTATGTTGTCTTTCTTGTTCTGTGATTACATGTAATAATAGACCTTCCTGGTTAGATCGATTGTGCTTCTAACAAGGTTGATAACAATTTTAGAGTTGGTTCAGTGATTACCAAGCATATTGGTCTTGTGTGATTGGTAACCGAATCATGAGTCATCTCCGCAAATCGAATTATCGTTCTCATCAAAAGATCGGGACACCCATCGTCGCATCACACAGACCTTGCCAAGCAGGACTTGTCTACATACTTGATGATGTAGGTGTCAGGGTTTGACCTGTGCACCCGATACGTCTGGCTGATGGTCACGGCATATCTGGCAATGGCCTGCTGGGTAGCGCTCTTGTTAGAGAAGTGCTGCCCTAAGAGTAGAGTGTCTTCGTTGAAGCCCCAATGTGCCTCTCGTGGCTGCAGCAGAACCAACAATGCCGCTGCAATGTCGTCCAACCTACAGGTGGCATAAGCACCGTCAATGGTAACAAAGCCACCAACTACACCTCCCGCAGCAGCTTCTCCATCTCTCTCATCCCCAGAACTAGATGTTTGCACGTCCTCCTCCTCCTCGCCCTCCACTTCTTCCACATGGTTAACCAAGTACTCGTAGCAGTGAATACAGGCTGCCCACCATCCATGTATGTCTTCGTTAGGCTCAAAATTGTCGGCACGCCTCCTCAGGTCTCCATCACCGACCGCCTCGCCCGCATTTCCACCAACAACCCCATCTACATCACCACCGGAGACCAACCCAGGCACTACATCATCAGCGCCTTCATCGAACCCAGGCATGCCGGATTACTCTATCCACTCCACGAACTAAATATACACTGTCGGTCTGCCATATATTGCAGCAGCAGGGTTACACACAACCTGCATGTAATTGGCCCATGACGCGTCGCTTGTACCTTCATAGGTTGTCATAAGATCTCCCCTTCACCACCCACCACGGAGATGTACAACGCTTCAATACGCAGTTTGATCCTTGTAATGGCGCGATCGAACGTGGAACAGACGCACCTCCTGAGCTCTGAGAGGCCCATGTCCTTCATACCTGACTCCTGGATAACAGTCCAGTCACAATTTGATAGGTCCACCCAATACGGTCCGTCACGTACAAGACCATTCCCATGGAACACGAACAGATCTTGAATACCCGACATGGCGTACCTACAAAATTTCCCAAAGTGTGTAATGTTACGTTACAGCTTTTCTCAATATTTTTATCATTGCTAAACTAACCATTTCAGATGATCGCATACGGGAATTTCTTTGCAGCTGTCAAAATTAGGAAAACCATTTAATAAAGAGAAAATTGATTCTATGCCACTTAGTAACATCCGGTTGTAAAAATTGGCTCTAAAAACACTATATTAATGCCATCGAATTACACTAAATTTATATTATATGCCATTGCTATCAGTTACCCTTCATTTGGCCCTTGAAATAGACAATTTTGCCCTCAGTTCAAAATCAGTCCCAGGATTTGTCGGCCACCAGGGGCTAATTATGCCCAAAAATCGAATCATGAAAACCCTTTCAGTTCGGGTACCAAATCAACATAAAAAATTATGATACTTTATGAAGTTTTTTGCACCTTTTGGGAGAATGCTCTCCCTAATGGGTTATTAACCTACCTATAGTACAAAAATGGGTTTTTTTGTAAGAAAGAATTATTTTGTACAAAAAGGGATTAGAACTTCGATCAAAGCATAATCCTGCCACGAAATTTGCACATTTAGATGCTACTAGTACTTTCTAGAGAATCCATAGATGCCAATGAATACACACGTCTTTTCGCCTTGTCCGCAGCGGCAGTTATTGGCCATATTTTTAGATTGTAGCTTATGATTTTTAGTTATAACTTATTAGTCTAATACATATTAATTGCTGAAATAAACCAAAGCAAAAAACCAATTGAAAAACCGAAAGAACAGGACCAATATTGAATCCCTTTGAAGGGACCTAGATGATAAGATTGGACATGAAACTAAAGCAAGATTATTAGACACCTAAGCATCAATAAGTGCAAATTTCAACTTGAAATAAAAATGTGCTGTAAGAAACAAAAAAAGTCTTATGTGAATAGTAACTTTGTCTTTTCTTTTGATGTATTATCTGTCACAATTTTCTTATTTTTATTACTCTTCACATAAATTTAAACTCAAATTTATACACAGGTCAAGTAAATCGAGAAGTAAATCATTTTTTAAAAATTCATGTTGATTTGGTTCCTAAAATTGAGAGGGCTTCCCCAATCCCACCAAATTGTCGGTTTCCTCTTGAGCTGAGTTCTTTTTGACTTAAACTTGTTTCAAACAAAAAAATATGATAGCTTCTTCGCCACCGTTTCGAAACAACTTATCGAAATAACCTTTTGAAACAGTTTACCGACTTACTAAATTTCGATTCGTTTACACAAACGCTCATATTAAAACAAAAAAACATAAGTCGCAATTGAAAAGAACCCACCTTTGAAATCTCTGAGTGTATCGTGTTCACACTTCAGGTCGAGCTCGGGCCTGATAAGTGCTAGGATCGAGCTCAGACAGGCTTAGTGCACATGGACGGGTCTAGTATTACACCAAAGCATGGATTTTCCCCATGTTTTCCTGTTTCCACAACAACTTGTTATTTTAAAGATAAATGATAGAAATCTATCAAAAAGCATAATTTAAAATGTATTGTAAGTTCACCCAGAAAAAACTGTGCCGAACCGGGCTGCACATGGACGGGCCTAGTATCAATAAAAATTAACAGGGGTTATTTCTAAAATACTATTAAAATGTTTATTTAATAAAAAGTGTTCGAGACCATACAGAGTAAAAAATTTGACATTCTGTTAAGAATAGACTTTTTTCTGAAAACAATCTCTTCCGTGCTAAAGGACCACAGCGAAAACAATAAATTCATTTAGGATATATGAAGTTCCAAAGTTCAGATATATATCCCTTTCATCTGTCCCACCACCAGATCACCAATTTACCGGTTTTAGACATACCACAACGATGGGCAAACAGGCACATCGCACCATGAGCAATTTGCATGCTTCCAATAGAACTTTCACGCACTGAAACCACACAAATCCAGAGAGTTGGACATGTTTGGTGTAAGATAGGGACCAAAATAGCTTCAAGGCAGCATAAGAGTAAGACAGCAATGTTCGACAGTCAGCACAGCACCATCATCCACACCTTGGGAAATAGTGTTGACCCACATAGCCTCCAGCCATTGCTCTTTTAACATTAGCCTCAAACATCTTTGGATTGTCACGAAGGACTGCAGCTGCTTCATGGTTCAAGGGATCCTCATCGTTTGGTTGCTGTATATGAAATAAACATTAAATAAAGCCCATTAAGAAAAAAATTCTAGTAAACAGAAACTCAGGAATGGAAAGCAGCAATATATAATTAAGTCTGCCCATTAAGAATCTTAAGCAGAAAGTCAGACTAACATGAAATTTTATTGAAATGTTTGTCCAATGAAACTATGGGTTCTACAAGAAGCCATCCTCGAAAAAAGGGTTCAGGGCATAAACCTATCTTCTTAGTAGTTCCACTCGATGAGTCCCCGTTCATTTTTGGCTTATGGCTATGGCTTATGCTTTTAGGTTGTTTGTGAGAGAGTGCGAAGTACCGGAAACTCACATGCGGTTTTGGCCGATATAAATGAAGTCGTTACAGTATGTACTACAGTTAACTTGTAGACCCCGCTTTGAAAAGGCACTCCGTTTGAAAGCTAGTTACTGTAAAAAAAATCGAAAACAGCTTTTAAAAGTTGAAAAGAAGAGACCCGTTAACAATTTAAATTAAAAGGACAAATTTAGGTAAAAGTCAAATCCAACAACCACATTCAATCGGCATGTGAGCATACGAAAGTGATGAACTGAATCTGCATTGCAATGACTGAAGTGCTAGATAACATGTCACCCAGAATGTTCCTGTTGTGGACATGGGCTAGGCAGCAGCAGCACATACGTGCAGATGCAAGAGAAGAACAATACTAGCAGCCGGCCCGCCAGCTGGCAAGATGTCCAGGAAGAAGATGGCAGCAGGTTTCTGCGAGAGAGCATATTGGAACACCAGCCAACCATGAAGAGAATTAGGAAAGAGGAGTGTTAAGAGTTGAGTTCAGTGTCAGTTTAGGAAGATTAGGAAAGAGTGGTAAGAGTTTGAGTTCAGTTCGTGTCAGTTTAGGAAGGTTCGGATCGTTCAGTCGAGTTCATGTGTTGTTAGTGTAAAGCTCTACAGATTTACATGCCCTCAAATAGGCCTCACGCATATACAGTTACACCACCGCACGCACTCTCTACTGCTACAACTCTGACGGCCACTAACTGCCCATGCCGCTCCGCTCAGCCACCTGCTGAGCGCTTCGCAGACAAGCCCATGCCGACTGCTACAGTGACCAATCGCCTGCCCATACCGTGGTTAGTTTATCGAGGACAACAGATTACCACAACCACCCGTGTTGACGCCTGCTACCAACTACTACAGTGATCGACGTACGACCACGACCGCTGGCTTCATCCTTGGCTTGTCTTTGACCACTGCACTGGAGCTTCAAAATTACGACAACATGGTCGTAACGACCACAACGTCGAACATTCGTAA